>LBNU01019718.1:11335-48877 GCA_014162995.1 Artemisia annua
GAGGAGACGAGTCGTGGCAGTACCACCTCTCTTGCTTTTTCCTCTCCTCCTGAATATGAATCGTTTCAATTTGATCTTGAGAAAGACGTTAGTCTGGGGGGAGGCTTACTTTTTGACAAAATTTTTCCAGCCCTCCCACCCAAGGTTTTTGAAAATGAAGAATTGATTTTAATGGTGATAAAGATCTTTCTTCCATTCTTCACATATGCTGCTGTTTCTCCCATCCGTCATTTCCCTGCGAGTGAGGATGTAGTTTTTGATCCCGGCATCGTCGCTTTTCAAGCCGTGTGTTTCATTTGCTCCCCCAAGGACAAGTAAATTCGGGGCGAGTCTAAGCTACACGACTCGATAATAAACAAGCGCTTCGTGAGAGGCACCCCATGCTTATCCTTTTTATTTTATTATCTAATAAGTAACGCGAGGAGGGCGACCTCTTCCAATCTTGTGTTTGCTTGGTTGTTTGTGTTTGTGCAGGATTTCCCCAATTCATGATGACTCTCGTGCTCGTGGTTCGTCTCATCTCCACTCGAGTCCCATGTCTTGATGCTTGAATGGAAATTGTATATCCAAAATCTTATCGACTAATGGTATCTTTGGCATACTTAATAAACGGCCTTAGATTTATTGTTAGGATTACCCTTACCTTGGAAACATTGAGGACAATGTTTATCTTTAGTCTGGGGGGGTGAATCTTCGATTTGATTGACCTAGCACTTACACCATTGCTGTTTACTTACGCAACCCCGTTTTTCCTCAAAAACCAAAAAAATTGAAAATTTTTGAAAATTTTCAAAGAGAAAAAGCACAAAAAAATGAGAAAAATATGAAAATATACAAAAATAGAATAAGAGTTTTGACACCGCGTCTGACTTTCCTACTAGGTAAGAGTAAGAATAAAAATTTTGACTTGATCCGGGCGTGTTGAGCCCTAGCTTGTTCCCTTAACCAAAGATGATCATAAAAGCTTTTGCTAGTTTTGTACACAAGGAGCTACTCTTTTGTCGGCTCCCGTACTTTACTTTAATATATGCATGGCTAAAAATTATCGGCTAAGTATCCGCGGATCTCATTATTTGAGGTTTTCAAAATGCGGAGAATGAGATATGATAGTGTTTATTTAGAAGTTAGTTACCATACGTGGAGTAGTGGTTCTCTTTAAAGCTCATAGACGGTACTTGTGGCCTTTCGTTCCCATCAGCTTGCTTCACCCCATATATGTGCAAAATAATTAAAGATGTTAGGTTTAGCCGATGAGTAGTTCTTTTTCTTCTCGAGAGAATCTTTGCTTGGGAAATTGGGTACACATCATGGATACACGTCAGTTGAGTTGTATTGTATTGTATAAGCGTAGTACGCATGAGGTTTCGGAGCTACCCTAAAGCCCGTTGTTATGTATAAGCTAAGGTGCTTCAAGACTTCGGATTGAGATCGGGCCTTGGATCCTAGATTCTAACCCTAGCAGTTGGCGGTAGGTCTTGGACTGAAACCGTGAAGGTTCGGAGTTGAGAAGTTACTAAGGCAAGAAAAAGAAAGAAAAAAAAGTGAGAAAAGTATCAAGAAAAGAAAAAGAAAAAGAAAACAAAGAATAAGGATGTATGTTGAAGATTTATGGGTTATGAGTTCTAGTGTTAAGACTAAAGTTGGTCGCGCGTGAGGTGCATGTTACGATCCTAGATCGGACGCATGAGGTGCACGTGAAATGTACTCGCCAACTTATGTCTATTTTTGACGTATTCCAAAGTCTTTGTATGTATCCAATATCCTTGATGTGGACCACATTTCTCGAGCAAACCTTCTTAAGGGAAGATCGATAACTACTTAGCGTATGAATTTGGTATCTTTATCGGACTAAAAAATATGAAACGAGATGCTTATGAAGAAATTCATTTCTCTTACAAAAATAAAATAAGGAGATACAAAAATAGGAAAATGGGAGCAAGCGGTACACGAGTAACTTCCATGAGTAGCGTTGGCATCTAACTTGTAATTAAACAATGATCCGTTTTTACGCTTAGTTTGGGAGCTTGTGAAAAATCAGGGACGATGAATTTTATCCATTCGGTCACTTTTCTATGAATCGTGTTCTTGCTATATGACCCTTAATCGTTATTGAAAGATAATGAAAGTCAAGCACACCGTCATAAGCTAAAGTGAGTAGAATAAAGTAGCACATGGAATAAAATGGAAAACCGGGGCGTTTTAGGGAATAAATGATTTCGTATCTCTTTCGAACGTTTTGCTACTTTTCAAAGTTAGTAAAGAGAGGTGTGAAATTATTTATCTTTGAAGCGTGACGTGATTACATTGCGTGAGGACACGCAATACCTTAGTCTGGGGGATTTTGATGTGTGCTATTTTACACATACTTTTGACCTTAGTTTAAGTGTGTAAAAGACCAAAAACTAACGTGTAACGCCAAAGATATCCGTGTTTTCTGGTGTTTATGCATCGTGCAGGGAAGGAATTCGCATAAACTGGACATCAAAAACAACCAGAAAAGCCTAAAAGAGCACGGAGATGTGAAAGAGAGTTAAAAGCCGAGCAAGCATGATATTTACTTAAGATAAAAGCCCAAGACCAATTATTTCCTAAAGGCTCGAAAAACGACAAGAGAATGCTTAATCAAAGTTCGCAAAGCTAATAGTCTACGATGCCTTCATAAATTCGAGCAAGATATCACTTTTACATCTTTGAAGACTTTTAGAATACACGTCAACACAAGCCTCGAAGTTACAAGAGTTTACATTTAGTATTTAAGATGTTTAGTAACCTTGTAATGTAGTTTATGTATTATTTTCATGACTTGTAAAAGTCTAGGGGGCAAAGCGTACACGAAAGCAAACTTGTAAACCCCCTAGCTTGATAAATATCATTTGGTAGCTTCATTTGTAAGCATTAGACTAGGATTAGGAGTAGGGGTAAGGTAGGAGTAGTGTTAGTTTATTTTGTGTATTAGTCTTATTTTCAATGCAAGTCTTATTTTAACGTCTTATTTCTAGCTTATTTGAGTTCTTTACAAGCTTTCTTTTAAGTCTTTTAATCTTTCAAGCTTATTTTCATGTCATATTAATCTTTTCTACAAGCTTTTATAAGTTTTGTCAACTTTGCATGGTGTTTGGTTTGGTCGCGACTTATTTTAGCTTTTATAAGCTTATTTAGTGTTTTAAACTTGTTCTCATTAGGCTTTTATTAGTTTTGATTAAATCTTAATCTTTGGTCACGTTAAAATAAAGTTCAAATCTGTTTTACATTGGTTTTTGCGAGTTTGGTGTCTTCGAATTAGGGTTTAGCGAGTTGGGGCATTATCTAGCGAGTATGGGATTTCTATAGCGAGTTTGATCTCTTTTAGCGAGTAGTGAATTTTATCCTTAGCGAGTATGGGTTATTTTCTATCTTCTAGCGAGTATGTAAATTTTTCTAGCGAGTTTGACCCATAATTAGCGAGTTTGGAAACCTGTCTAGCGAGTAGGACATTTTTCCTGGCGAGTTTGAACTTATTTCCAGCGCGTATTGTAATTTTCCTTATAGCGAGGTATGGTTTTGAAAGGTAGCGGGTATGAGAAGTCCATCTTACGGTTATTGGTGATTTTGATTGGTAGCGAGTTAGTGATTTGTTTAAGTCCTTTTGCTAGTTTCATTTTCTTTTACGGAGTCGAGTTAAGGCTTTTGTTTACCTCATCGTTGTATCGAGTGAGGTTTTTATTTTCTTACGATATTTAACGTTATGCTGTCGAAATTTTCTAAAATCTTTTTAGTTACGTTTTATTATCAAAGTCTCGTGTCTTTTAAATTTTAGTTTTAAACTTTAATTACGTTAATGTTTTACAAGTCTTTTCATTTATTTATCGCTTTACGTTTTTAACATGAGTCGTGAGTAGTTTTAATTCGTGTTTGCTTAGTGATTCGAATTTGTGAGTTAAGTGAGAGCGTTAAACGTTTGTGATAAATAATCGAAAGATTATTTAGGCGTGTGATCTAATTATTCGAAGGACGAAAACCTTTGAACGATTAACTCATTCGTTTAGAGTTGTTATCTCTTCAAAAGATTAATCAAAAACTAATCTTGAGAAAGGAAAATAACTCGTCACAAACTTTTACCTCAAGCTTAATAAACTTATTCGAGTCGCTTTGCAAACACATTGTCTTTTAAACTCATTTACCGTTTTCATTTCTTATCGCACTTTAATTAACGCTTTCTTTAATCGCTTTATTACATGCTTCTTTGCTTGTTTACTTATTTCATGTCACTTTACGTCGTTTTACTTATTTCATGTCGTTTTACCGCTTTCCTTTACTTTAACCGCTTTTAAATTGTCGTTGTAGTATAATCAAAACAAAACCATCTTTTAAACCTATTCATCTCACATAGCTCACGATCTNTTCAAAAGATTAATCAAAAACTAATCTCGAGAAAGGAAAATAACTCGTCACAAACTTATACCTCAAGCTTAATAAACTTATTCGAGTCGCTTTGCAAACACATCGTCTTTTAAATTCATTTACCGTTTTCATTACTTATCGCACTTTAATTCTTGTTTTCTTTAATCGCTTTATTACATGTTTCTTTACTTGCTTACTTATTTCGTGTCACTTTATCGCTTTCCTTTACTTTAACCGCATTTTATTTGTCGTTGTAGTATAAACAAACCAAATCATCTTTTAAACCTTATTCACTACACATGGCTCACGATCTTGAGTGACGAGATCAGTTCAACCCTCGTTGGGACAACGATCCGTGGTTCGAGCTTGCACTTTGCTCCCGCGACTAATCACCCCCCCCTATAGAGAGGGTTTCCAATCATTGCACGCATCGGGCGGTTGTACTGTGTGCATCGCGGTGTTGTAGTGTGGTGCTTTGCGGTTTAGTTAAATACTGATTGTCTAATATTCTATTCAACTTTAGCATTATTACTGTATGAGTGACAATATTACTTGACCAAATGGCTAAAGGCCTTAAACTTAATTTTAAATCATGATAATGTCTTGACTCAAGACTAAAGGTATCATCAACATTCAACACTATGAGATCAACTGTGTTAGACATGCTCTTTTAAGAAATTGGTGTATAGGTACGAATCTAGAACGGACCAGGACTCCTAAATCTGAAAATGCATAAACCAAGAACCCCAGTGCTGAAATAATGGAGGGTCATTGTGATATTCACTACTAATGTCATTTTCCATAATCACTTTCTATATGCATATGTACATATGATACTTATGTCTAAAGACTATGTGTCTGTTATTCTGAATACAGAGTCGAAAGGGAGATGGTTTTCAGGATGACACTACTTTTTGGACCTCTGAGCTCTAAGAAACGATATTCATACAAAAGTGGTTTACAGAGAAGTTGTATATAGGCTAAAACGTGACAATTCATCGAGTAGTATTGCAAATGAATGATGAAATAGCATTTATGTATTTGAAATTTGAATTAGATTTGAATAAGTGATGTTACAACAATTTCTTAACCATAAGACAACTTTATCACAAACTTTGGTCCATTTTTAAGCGTATGATAATTTCTTTTAACATGTCCACTTTTCAACCATTTTTTATCACCCTTATTTCGCTATATAAAAAATGCCAACAATATTTATAAAGCATGCCCGCCCATCGGGCGGGCTTTAAAAACCAGTATATATATATATATATATATATATATATATATATATATATATATATATATATATATATATATTCAACCGTCATCATTCACCTCAAATCTACTTACAAACTAACAACAGTTCCCCTAAAAAATCAAATCTTTCAACCCACAATCGTTTTATCAATAAAAACCCAAATCGGAAACAACCCCCAATTTAATCTCATCTGGGGCGTACATTTGAGTCAAAGACTCGCCCTACCCCGGTTTCGTTTAGATAATAACTTTGAAAATATCAAAAGAACAAGAGAAATCAATATATGTAAGTGACATGATTAGCAGACTTATGTCACATCTAGAAGTGGCAATTCGGTTGTGTTCAGGTTTACATATTCGGGTTCGCGGGTTAACGGGTTATTATAACCTCTACCCAAACACGACCTATTTATTAATCGTGTCAAGAAGTATAACCCAACCCAGACCTGCATAACACGTGTAACCCTTTTAACCTGTTTAAGTAAATAGGTCAAGCAATGGATAATGTTGATGGATTGTCAATTTAACTAGTTTAATAGAAAAAAAATGATATAAAGATCTAAAAATTGATAAATAAAATAACATACAAATAACTATATGACAACTTCAATGATATTTAAATTATAGTCGTAATTCGCTCACGTTAAGTACATAACAAAATACATTTAATCCAAATCTAACATAAAATCCAAGTTATATATATTTTACTTTGCAGAGGCTTTGTATACTTAAACGTGTTCATGGGTTGACATGTTTAATACTTACCCAACCCAAACACGACCCGTTTATTAAACGGGTTAGAGGGGTTGACCTGTTTTTTTACCCAAACTTGTTTTATCCTCAGCCCAAACCTGTTTAACTTCATGTCGGGTTCGTTTCGTGTCGAGAATTACCACTCCTACCCATATCGCTTGAAGAGGAAAACTTTCAAGAGAAAAAACTCTATACAAGCAAAGCCCCCACCTTATTTTGAAACTTAGTTAAGCTTTTGATGTTATAAAATGTTAATTGTGTGTTCCTAAACAAGCTTGTTTGAGCCTATAAGTTACATAAACTTTAGTTTGAGCATCAGAACAATATTTATAATTGTAAACGAGCTTTCGAGCTCGAGCTTGATTTAATAAATGAGCCTATCAAGTTCAATCTTTTATACGGACATATTAAGCTTGAAAGTTAGTTTATTGTAAGAGTAAAAAAAAATATAAATCTTAAATGAGCTTCGAGCTCGAGCTCGAACAACAAAAAAACTATTCGAGTTCGAGCTTGAGCCAATTTACAAAAGTTTATTCAAGCTCGAGCTCGAGTAGTTAACAAACGAGCCTAGCTCATTTAAGCCAAAACTCGATTCAGTTCGGATCGTTAAAAACCCTAATAGTTTTAGAGATTACTTTCTAGGTGGTGGTATACATGTGGGAAACTTGGTTTGTCATGTCGATAGAAAACCACGGATGCAAAAAACTGTGAACAGATACAAGATTTTTACCAAGCCTCCACATTTAACCCGAGATCGCTGTGTCATACTACGTAACTAATTAATAAACTCCTCACTGTATATTCACCATCAATTGAACCGTGCCTGTCCCTAACAAACGATCATCTTTGATTTGTAACGTGATGTGTATCTTACATTTACCCAAGTCTATAACAGGGGAGGCCCGGAGAGGGTGCAAACCCGATTCCCGCACAGGGCACATTTTCAAATGGGGCACAAATTTTTGAAAATTTTTTAAACTGTGAAGAGCTAATCAACCAATTTGCTATGAAGAATGCTAGGAGAACTTCACGAATCATCGGTTAACTATTATGGTATGTATTTTTAATACTATGATTTTGTTATGGATATAATTAATTGTTATAACATTAGTTATCATTTACAAAAAAAGAAAATTTGCTAGGAGTTAGGGGCATTTTTTTCTTGGCTCGCACTGGATACTCAAATCCTCAGGGCCGCCACTGGTCTATAATATATTAACAACATTTTTCAATAAACCACTACTAGCAAAACAATATTGAGGGTCGTATAGCACATTATATTTGTAATCAAATGATATTTTTAACATTCGTATTTCATTTAATTCCATTATCCACATTGAGGGAAAATAGCAAGATGAATGACATGATTAGAACCCACTCCCGTTAACCCGTTGTTGCCATCCAAAATCAGACAAAATCTTCACTTTTTAGAGATTCTTTGCATTTGAAAACCTACACCTATTTTGGTAGTGAAAGTGTCTCGGTAACAATGTGTTTCCTTTAGGGCAATGGTAACCTTGGTGCCCATGGGCCAAAAGTATTGCCACGTTTCAGCAAAAATCTCCACGCACCAGAAATTGACGGCACCACATTCTTGGCCGTATCCGTTGGCACCAGGAAATTCTTGGTGCCGTCGGCCTTTTTTTTTTTTTTTTTTTTTTTTTTTAACAATAAAATTAAACATTACTCATATTAAATAAAATAAACTTCATTAATTAAAAAAGCAACATTATATTTTAAAAAAAAAAAAAAAAAAAAAAAAAAAAAAAAAAAAAAAAAAAAAAAAAAAAAAAAAAAAAAAAAAANAAAAAAAAAAAAAAAAAAAAAAAAAAAAAAAAAAAAAAAAAAAAAAAAAAACCCTTTTTGGTGGTCTTCTTCTCCATGTTATTCACCTGCAACTCAAAGAAAAACAAAAAATAAAAAAAAAGAAAAAAAAAAAAAACAAAAAAAAGCAAACCCACCAAGCGTTCTAAGTATTTCAAAAAAAAAAAAAGGAAAACGCGACCACCGCGCTGGCTGGCGCATCACAGCCGAGGGCCGACGGCGCCAGTTCGTCCGGTACCGTGCGCGGGTTGAGATTTTTGGGCTGGTGCGATTGGGCACGAGGTTGTAGCAGCCCACGTACCCCTCACGTCTGTTAGTTTACTACTGCCAATAGTCAAGAATTCTTTAAAAGAGTAAAAAATGATACTATCTGTGAACAATGCTATAATTACATTTTTCTATGATTGTTAACAATGTTAAAAGTGGATATTCTAAGGATCGAGCACTATTTTTGAGCTCAACAAATGTGGTGGTTAATTTGTGAAGCATATGTCAAGCTAAGAATTATCAAGACACACGGATGAAGACTTGTTCGGGTTTGTTCGCTTAAATTTAATCGGATAAATAAATGAACGCAAGCGTTTAAACGGACGAAAGTTTTTGCTCTTATTCGTTGGTTTAGAAAATTAAGTTACTCATGTTCGGTTATGTTTTTTCATTAAGGTGTTAAACGAACGGACACACATATAAACGTATATAAGAACAAGCCTAATAATATATTCGTGGTGTATATATCACTTTTTTATGTGTTAATTTGTCTAAGTATGTTTGTTTTATTAGTAATATATAATAAACATATACGATAACCGAACATATAGAAATAAACATAAGCAAACATTATTGAACGTATAATCGAATGTTTGTGAAAATAATTAAATGAACAAGACTTGTGTTCACGTCTGTTTATTGAACTGGACGAATACAAATTTTTATTCATGTTCGTTCAATTAAACGAACACAAACACAATTTTTACCGAACAGTTTATGAACTTCTCTTTAAATGTTCAGTCCATTTACAACTCTCACCGTTCTGTTCATTGAACCGAATGAACACAAGTTTTTGTTCATGTTCATTCAATTAGATAAATGATTGCTATAAAAGTCTTCCGCTTGCGTTTGTTCTGTTGACACCATAATGTGGCATTTTGAACCTTGTCGGGTTGGGGTGTTACAACAATACCCGCAGGACCTAGTATTAACCTAACAGGTTTTTCAGGGTGTATTTGGTGGTTGTTGCAGGGACGGAGGACCAGGGTTAGTCGGAGATTGGAGTCATCTATATCAAGGGATTGTCCCCATTGATTTGAGGGTGAATTCATTTTCTTGTTTAGTTTGATGTTGGTAAAGAGACTGGGTAGTGGTGGGGGGGTTTTGTAGCCCCCGCACTTTTTCCCAAATGTTTAAGCATTGTAAACTAGAATCTATTTAAATCTAATGTTATAGTAGTTTACTTACTTGATCCCATATTTTGTTTCCTGGTATAAATTACAACCTATAATCTTGAGTAACCATTGTGATGAAAACCTTATCACTAAATTTCTGGAAACCAAGCGTGTAGTGACCCTAAATTGGTATGGCATAAAACGAATATCAAACTCTTCGGAGACCAATAATTTTGTCTCGGTTCTATCTTATTAACGCACCTTCAAAAATATTATTTTTGAAATTTACTAAGTCGAAAAACTTCGCGTTACATGTCAATTTAACAGGACACGTTATCCCCGGTATATTAATAAAACACTACTTATCTAAAATCTTATATATTTAACATTTTATCTATTTATTTATTTTTTTTTTCCCTTTATAATCCCACGCCTCCAAATCTTTTCCAAACGTTTAATCATAATTCTTTTTTTTTTACTTTCTCTCTGCTCTCTCCCTTCTTCTTCTGGATAACACGCTCCTCACTTTCTTCACCTCAAAAATCCCATCTCCCCCCAAAACAGTGATTAACCCTAACCTAGCGCCACCATAGTCCAGCTAATCGAGAAACAAGACCACGCAGATCCATCGTTTTCAGCACCATCCTTTATTGACCACAAAATCACGTGCAAGCCTTGGTAATCGAAGGAGATGGAGGTTTTTCCTCAGATTGGCCAACACCACAATCAAGGCCCTAAAGTATTGGTCAAACCCTTCTATTCTGTACCCTTTATAAACCCATCGAGTCCACAGGTTAAACCACATGCTCTCAAAAACCCACTAACAAATTCAAGTTAATTACTGAGAAGATATTCTGGGTCGGATAGGTGTGGTTTACTTGTGGCGGATTCGGGTTCGAGCTTGTGAGTTCCATTGGTCTTCTTGTTATTCGACTCTTCTTGTAAGGTTCTAAATTCCTTTTGTTGTTTTGCTTCATTGAATCTGTAAATATGTTGATGTTATTGATTCTGGGTTTATTCAAGTATATAATTTTTCATACATCTGGTCCTATTCTTGTTTTTCATATTCTTTTGTTGATTCGAATCTGTAAAAAATGTTAAGTTATGGTGACGTTCGATTTATAATTCCATCGGATTTTGATATGGTGCTGAATAGAACTAGGAGCTAATCTTGTTAACAATATGATAGTTGTGTTTGTGAAACCTTATATTAACAGGAATTGAACATAACCAATTTGGCTTTTGATTAAGTAGGATTGGCTAAACTAAATTAGTTAAATGGGTATTTTGTTAATCGGTTTTGATGTAATCAAGTCAAAACCAACGAGTGAACTACTAATGCTTGTGTTAAGAAGAAAACAGTCGAATAGGAGATAGTTATATATTTTGCGAAAGTTGTTTCCGAAGGCCATGTGGTAGCAGTTTTGGATCAAACCCGTTTTCGATTCACATTTTGTTGTCGCAACTAAGCATAGCAAACCTCCTCTTTTTGTCCTAGCCCCGTTGTGCTCGAGCCGTAGAACTTAGTTTCGAGCTGTTTGACTTAGCCGAAAAGGGGTGGGATGTGGAGATGTTCTCCCCTCACTTGCTACGGTTTTTGCAACCCGGGACCTTGCTACAAACGCCCCTGCTTGTGTATACTTTTTTTTTACGGGTGTTTGTCTAATGGCCTAACCCAACCTCTCGATGGAAGGCCCCAAGACTTGCTAAATCCGAGTTGATTTCCTCCTTGCATTCGTGTTTTTCCCTCTCGCTAAGACTCTGCAAAATTGTCCAGGTTACATGTTTCCTTCTTTCCCTTGCGCTGGAATCCAGAATACCACACTGGCTCACTAGCCCACTTGGCTTTGTTAGGGTCCGTTTGGTTAACCGGTGGGCCGAAGCCCAGATTCTGTCCATGGTGTGTTTGTTTGTTGAAACTGGGCCAAGCCCATTTAGCTCTTGCCTAGCAACAGCCCAAAACCTATTGATAGTANTTCGATACGAATGCTCACTAATCGACACTATTATTAAGATGAATCCTAGCCTTTTTAAACACATAGAACCAAAACTAACCAGGTATCTTTATGATTTCTATCCTTTACCAAATTGAGTGAAACAATCATTACCCAACGACGCAACCCTAGCGCAATTAATCATACAAAATATAGAGATGGAACCGTTAGATGCCATCTAATCACAAATTACAGAATGTAGTAACATTATCTACGCACCGACTATTTCAATATTATTTAATTCCTATACTGTTATTTCGAACATGGGAGAGTAATCTCATATGACCTAAACCACAAATGTACTATCAAATAGTTTCAATAACAATTACGCATAAGAATTATCTACTGTTATCTTAGAAACACTGTATCGTTTAACAGAAAAAAGCCAATTATCATTTTTGGTATATATGTTCATATATCGTATTGGAAGAACATAACCATGTGGTATGATTTTAAAACCATTCATACAAATCATCTTAATCTTACATTAATATGAAATATATAGTGAATCAACACCATTTGAGAGCACTATTATGGTCGCAAAAGTGCTAATCACTTATTATTGAAAGACCACGAACCAGTTCAAGTTAAATAGCCAATCACTTATTTTAAACACTAATAAGATCACACCTATCAATAATTAAAACTTTATAAACAAACAATAGAAGACTTCGAGACCTCAAGTTATGATTATTGATTGAATTATCTTTTCCAGGCCTCATACAGTAGTAAGGAACTAACTCATTATTTCCCAACTCACACTGCCCCTATACTCATAGGATAGACAACCTTGTAACGGGATTGATTAAGAAAGAACAGCCTAAGCAGAGCAAAAAGCTAAACCGGTTCATTTATGGAACTCCGTTTACATGAGTCACTCAATACCATATTGATACCCAAGAGCCTATTAATAAATATCTAGATTTGGCAATAAACCGAAAAAACCGTGTCTCCGCGAGAATTCCCAACGAAGTAAAGGTGACTTTTTCAAGCAACAACATTTGTTCCGGAAAATCAATCATACTATCTATGGTTTAACAAGCTTTAAACAAGAACCATGAATAAACTTGTGCCATACTATATTCTAGGGTCACGCGGTTGGACTATCTTTATTTGACTCCTATTGGCACTTCAGATTACTATTACTAAGGGTTCATAGGTCCCTACCTTTTACTAGGGTTTTCAAATCCCGTGGGGAGATACCATGCTATAAAACTGAACCAAGTATGTTTTCTGGTATGCCTATCCTGATTGTATATTGCCTAAGTTACCAGCTTCAATAATCCCTCATATCTGAACCTTTATCACTATGAGTAGTGAGCGCGAATATAGTGAATAGATCATTGGAACCGGACCCCCATTTGAAAGTTAGCCTGTGATGTAACCAAATCACTATTATCAGAAGTAGGAGATGCAAATCCTGCTAATCGAAGGCCCCTATTACCTGCATCATATTTATGATAGGCGACGCCATACAGATTCATATGATCTTTATTGGGTAGCATAACTCTGTTAACGTTTGGGTGTCATGAGGCTTAACAATATCTTACACTCGGTGCTATGACTTTATTTTAGTTGACTTGTGTTCAAACTATTATCAACTTAAACGGGCTTAGGAGTTCACTCCATACCTTTGCGTTGACTTTTTATGCATGTTTATCTCAGGCAAACCTAAACAGCTTTATGGCACGGAGTGGAGCAAAGGCATCATGTTGAATGTCGCCCTAAAATGTTTATCATTCTTTTAAAAACAACTTCTTCATGTATTCTAAACTATTGAGACCTGTATCGTTTACCTTGAATTTATGATCATGAATGATAACTAAATTTTCCAAAACAAACTCTTAAGTTGTTTTTATGATTGACTATGATACTGAAAGTAAAATATCCCGATTAGACTTCCGCTGCTCATTTCGATTTTCCGGGGCGGGGTGTTACAGGTTTTAATTGTGAAGGAGTTGTGGTGGTAGTGGGCGTTATAATGGTGAAGGTGGTAAGATTGGGGTGGGAAAGTTAAGGGTGGGAAACCAAACACATTTCTAAACTTGTAATAAACATCATCTATGTGGTTTCGTAGTGAAAATGGTCCATTTTACCTCTCACGTGACGCTCACGTGACCATGGTTAACGGTGCAAACTAACGCCCGTCCGGTCAAAGGACGGGTCAACGCAAAATAGACAGCCACAAGGACGATTGGTGTAATTATTGAGAGTTAAGGACGAAACCTGCAACTATGGCCTAACTACAAGGACGATTTATGTAATTAACTCTTTATTTTATGTTATTTAGTAATAGTCAAGAATTCTTTAAAAAATAAAAATGATACTATGTGTGAGCAATGCTATAATTACATTTTTCTATGATTGTTAACATGTTAAAAGTGGATATTCAATGGATCTAGTACTATTTTGAGCTCAACAAATGTGGTGGTTAATTTGTGGAGCGTATGGAAATTGATCATGTGATTATGTCTGTTACTTTATGTCAACCTAAGAATTATCAAGATATACGGATGAAGGCTTGTTCGGATTTGTTTGTTTAAATTTAATCGGATAAATAAATGAACAGAAACGTTTAAACGGGCGAAATTTTTTGCTCGTGTTCGCTGGTTTAGAAAATAAAGTTATCCATACTCGTTTATGTTTTGCATTAAGGTGCTAAACGGACATAGATAAACGTATATAAGAACAAGCCTAATAATAAATAAAAATTGTATATGATAATCAAACATATAAAAGTAAACATAAGTGAACATTATTGAACGTATAATCGGACGTTCACGAGCATAACTAAATGAACAAGACTTGTGTTCATGTCTGTTCATTGAACTGAACGAACTCAAATTTTTGTTCATGGTCATTGAATTAAATAAATGATCACAAACACAATTTTTACCGAAGGGTTTAAGAACTTTTCTTTAAATATTCAATTCATTTACGACTCTAACCGATAAGGTTTAGTAGTCAAGCATTCGGTTTCATTTACACCCTTAAAACCTCAAATCATTTTCTCCATTTTTATGTCAAAAGAAAGAAATGTCAAATAGACAGACATATTGTTTTACTTTATTCTATACCACTTTCTAACTAAATTTGAAATCAAATTTATTAAAAAGCAATGTACTAAAATGTTAAAAGTAAATCCCTTTTAATGTGGGTATGTATTGTGTGAGCAAGAATATGTAACTTCCCCCTCCCCAACTCTTTCTCTTATAAATACTACTAGCCCTTTACACACTGAAATTTAATTCTCACCACTTTTCTTAAATGGCAATGGAGACTTCAATGGCTGTCAACAGATGTGACCACATGGATGTTAACAATTTTTCGAAGAGACTTACCAAAGGTGGTTGGAAATCCGCCATTTTCATCATATGTAAGCTCTTTGGTCCTAGTGTTTTTTTCTTGCTAGCATCTTATATATCTATCCGTATATACATAAATATATCATTATTCATCGGACGTGTTGATGTTACAGTTGTGGAATTCGGAGAGCGATTTGCTTACTATGGGGTATCAGGAAATCTCATCAATTACCTAACAAAAGTTCTAAAAGAGCCTCTTGCTACAGCTGCCCAAAATGTCAACGTATGGCATGCCGTCTCGGCCATCTTTCCCCTCGTTGGTGGTTTTTTAGCGGATTCTTATTTTGGTCGATTCAACATGATCATCTTCGCATCGATTACCTATCTCTTGGTTCGTACTTTTTTTCATTTTCTATATGTTATCAAATCTCTAAACATATATGCCTAACCTTATACGGAGTACTAGCTAGTTGTCTTTTGAAAAAATTATTGAACTTTTTATTACATATGATATTCTCTATGGTAAATGTGGATACAGTACAACGTTTGAGAGGCAGAATCATATGATTAATTTCAACATATGTAGCTAGGTTGACTTTATTCTTAAAAGGTAACAACAATAATAACGAATTAGAAAACAAGAAATTCAGTGACTTTATGCACACTGAACACGTACGTGCAATAATGTTTCATAGGATTTTTATTAGGAAATATATAGGTGCGATACTGTTTCTTTTTATTTTATGTTTTAATTTAATTGTCTACTACTTAAAATAGATTGTGAAATTTTATTAAATTTATCATATTACATTTGCTTGAAATTATTATTGCAAACTTTTAAAAAGATCTTAATTAATTAGTTGAAAAGTAAAATTGTCTTTCATTAAAAAAAAGTAAGAAAGAGAAATCATTAATAATTATGTTTTTTTTAAACCATATATTGTTTGTCAAAAGAAAATTATTTTGAAACAAAGGGAGTATATATTTACATTTATTTTTAACCTACAGCTTTTACAATTACGACGTGTCTATATATATGTTTAAGGATTTGATTAGTTTATTTGAAAAATTAATTGGTAAGTATTTAAGGAAAGAAAATATGTTATACATGTGTCAAATAGTAAATGAATTAATCATATATTTATGCATGCATTTAAGCCTAAATAACAACGCTCTTCACATAACTAGTTACTGTTCCAATGAAATTCTGAAATCATATTGTAGATAACTTGTTCCTAACCTCTTGAAATTACGCGTTGTTACACAAAAATAATTTATTCGTCTTTAAAGACATATTACACTTTTCACACTAACATTTATTACAAAATAAGATATTTTAAGTCTTCATACAGTAATAAAGTTCTACAAAAGTGATATCCAAGGTATTGAATTATATCATTAACTTCCTACTATGAATCTGTACATCAAAATTAAATTTATTATTCATGCATGAATTACAACCAATAATTAATGAATGTTTATAATGGCAGTATGGTTACTTGCCCCGATTGAATTTGTGACCAACTTTTATACATTTCTTGGAGAATTAGATCACTTTGGTTGGTAAAGTGTCATGCTACTTAAAANGTTGGTGGTTTTTTAGCGGATTCTTATTTTGGTCGATTCAACATGATCATCTTCGCATCGATTACCTATCTCTTGGTTCGTACTTTTTTTCATTTTCTATATGTTATCAAATCTCTAAACATATATGCCTAACCTTATACGGAGTACTAGCTAGTTGTCTTTTGAAAAAATTATTGAACTTTTTATTACATATGATATTCTCTATGGTAAATGTGGATACAGTACAACGTTTGAGAGGCAGAATCATATGATTAATTTCAACATATGTAGCTAGGTTGACTTTATTCTTAAAAGGTAACAACAATAATAACGAATTAGAAAACAAGAAATTCAGTGACTTTATGCACACTGAACACGTACGTGCAATAATGTTTCATAGGATTTTTATTAGGAAATATATAGGTGCGATACTGTTTCTTTTTATTTTATGTTTTAATTTAATTGTCTACTACTTAAAATAGATTGTGAAATTTTATTAAATTTATCATATTACATTTGCTTGAAATTATTATTGCAAACTTTTAAAAAGATCTTAATTAATTAGTTGAAAAGTAAAATTGTCTTTCATTAAAAAAAAGTAAGAAAGAGAAATCATTAATAATTATGTTTTTTTTAAACCATATATTGTTTGTCAAAAGAAAATTATTTTGAAACAAAGGGAGTATATATTTACATTTATTTTTAACCTACAGCTTTTACAATTACGACGTGTCTATATATATGTTTAAGGATTTGATTAGTTTATTTGAAAAATTAATTGGTAAGTATTTAAGGAAAGAAAATATGTTATACATGTGTCAAATAGTAAATGAATTAATCATATATTTATGCATGCATTTAAGCCTAAATAACAACGCTCTTCACATAACTAGTTACTGTTCCAATGAAATTCTGAAATCATATTGTAGATAACTTGTTCCTAACCTCTTGAAATTACGCGTTGTTACACAAAAATAATTTATTCGTCTTTAAAGACATATTACACTTTTCACACTAACATTTATTACAAAATAAGATATTTTAAGTCTTCATACAGTAATAAAGTTCTACAAAAGTGATATCCAAGGTATTGAATTATATCATTAACTTCCTACTATGAATCTGTACATCAAAATTAAATTTATTATTCATGCATGAATTACAACCAATAATTAATGAATGTTTATAATGGCAGTATGGTTACTTGCCCCGATTGAATTTGTGACCAACTTTTATACATTTCTTGGAGAATTAGATCACTTTGGTTGGTAAAGTGTCATGCTACTTAAAATCTTGAAGTCACGTGTTCCATGCAAGTAGCTTATTGTTTCGGGCCATAAAGTTTTGTAACGTTTCTTTTATATAATGCTATAAAAATCATATTCATAGTTTAAAGGGTATGTTTGGCGAAAGTAACTGTTGCTGGAACTGGTGCTGGTGCTGGAGATGGTGCTGGTGCTGGAGATTATAAAAAGAGATTATTTTTATAAGCTACATTAAGTAACCTTTTGTTTTAAGAGATTATAGAAGATTATTTTTTTTAGAATCTCTTATAAGTTATGTCTGCCAAACAAAGATTATCGTTTAGGTAGCTTATTTTTTAAAAAAATAAGCACAATCTCTCAACAATCTTGTGTGCCAAACATAGCCAAAGTGTAATCTTATTTACGAGTATAATTTCATATAGTAGCATGTGTTATTTAAGTACATTAAGCCATTAATGTTCATAGTAGCATTCTTTGAAATTATCGAAAACTTCAAGTACAATTATACTATCAACGAATCTTTTTGGATCATGAGATGCAATAATTTTAGGTGTCCAAGTTGTATTGAAATATTAGTGTATTAAGGTGTAAAAATAGTAGGTATTAAACATGACACGTGAACGAAACGTAAATAATTATATCGATATTAGTAAAATCATCTTTCACCAATTATTAAGTTATAAAGTGTATTGATAAGACTTTATAACAATTCTTACGTTTTTCTTCTATACAAAATGCTTTTCTCTAGATCCCTCATATGTTACTATTGTTGAATACTATACAAGTATATATTTCGTTTGGATAAACTTTAACGTCATTTGCTTACACTATATATGTGCCACACATCCATAAATATATCCCAATTTAGAGTGTACAAACTATTTTTATCTAACTTTGTATTCAGTGAACCTGTTCTAGTAGGGTGAAAATGTGACGTTTGTTTAACTTTAAATTTTCTATTTTAAGGTTTATTAATTGTATAAAGTTTTACTGTTCCAATGAAATTCTGAAATCATATTGTAGAACTTGTTCCTAACCTCTTGAAATTACGCGTTGTTACACAAAAATAATTTATTCGTCTTTAAAGACATATTACACTTTTCACACTAACATTTATTACAAAATAACATTGATATTTTAAGTCTTCATACAGTAATAAAGTTCTACAAAAGTGATATCCAAGGTATTGAATTATATCATTAACTTCCTACTATGAATCTGTACATCAAAATTAAATTTATTATTCATGCATGAATTAAAACCAATAATTAATGAATGTTTATAATGGCAGTATGGTTACTTGCCCCGATTGAATTTGTGACCAACTTTTATACATTTCTTGGAGAATTAGATCACTTTGGTTGGTAAAGTGTCATGCTACTTAAAATCTTGAAGTCACGTGTTCCATGCAAGTAGCTTATTGTTTCGGGCCATAAAGTTTTGTAACGTTTCTTTTATATAATGCTATAAAAATCATATTCATAGTTTAAAGTGTAATCTTATTTACGAGTATAATTTCATATAGTAGCATGTGTTATTTAAGTGCATTAAGCCATTAATTTCATAGTAGCATTCTTTGAAATTATCGAAAACTTCAAGTACAATTATACTATCAACGAATCTTTTTGGATCATGAGATGCAATAATTTTAGGTGTCCAAGTTGTATTGAAATATTACTGTATTAAGGTGTAATAATAGTAGGTATTAAACATGACACGTGAACGAAACGTAAATAATTATATCGATATTAGTAAAATCATCTTTCACCAATTATTAAGTTATAAAGTGTATTGATATATAAGACTTTATAACAATTCTTACGTTTTTCTTCTACACAAAATGCTTTTCTCTAGATCCCTCATCTGTTACTGTTGTTGAATACTATACAAGTATATATTTCGTTTGGATAAACTTTAACGTCATTTGCTTACACTATATATGTGCCACACATCCATAAATATATCCCAATTTAGAGTGTAGAAACTATTTTTATCTAACTTTGTATTCAGTGAACCTGTTCTAGTAGGGTGAAATTGTGACGTTTGTTTAACTTTAAATTTTCTATTTTAAGGTTTATTAATTGTATAAAACTTTCCCTATTTAATGAAGGTTACGTACAAGGTATGTTAGACTTCTTTTAAGATTTCTTCATTCACATTTTCTTCAACTCTCAAAACGCTCATTGATCACAAGATAAAAGTTTTGATAATCTTATATTTTGGCCAACAGTTTGATTTCTAAAACTATAAAAAAGATTAACAACTATTTTGAGACACTATAGATACATGTCGGCTGACCAACAAAAAAANTTGATATTTTAAGTCTTCATACAGTAATAAAGTTCTACAAAAGTGATATCCAAGGTATTGAATTATATCATTAACTTCCTACTATGAATCTGTACATCAAAATTAAATTTATTATTCATGCATGAATTAAAACCAATAATTAATGAATGTTTATAATGGCAGTATGGTTACTTGCCCCGATTGAATTTGTGACCAACTTTTATACATTTCTTGGAGAATTAGATCACTTTGGTTGGTAAAGTGTCATGCTACTTAAAATCTTGAAGTCACGTGTTCCATGCAAGTAGCTTATTGTTTCGGGCCATAAAGTTTTGTAACGTTTCTTTTATATAATGCTATAAAAATCATATTCATAGTTTAAAGTGTAATCTTATTTACGAGTATAATTTCATATAGTAGCATGTGTTATTTAAGTGCATTAAGCCATTAATTTCATAGTAGCATTCTTTGAAATTATCGAAAACTTCAAGTACAATTATACTATCAACGAATCTTTTTGGATCATGAGATGCAATAATTTTAGGTGTCCAAGTTGTATTGAAATATTAGTGTATTAAGGTGTAAAAATAGTAGGTATTAAACATGACACGTGAACGAAACGTAAATAATTATATCGATATTAGTAAAATCATCTTTCACCAATTATTAAGTTATAAAGTGTATTGATAAGACTTTATAACAATTCTTACGTTTTTCTTCTATACAAAATGCTTTTCTCTAGATCCCTCATATGTTACTATTGTTGAATACTATACAAGTATATATTTCGTTTGGATAAACTTTAACGTCATTTGCTTACACTATATATGTGCCACACATCCATAAATATATCCCAATTTAGAGTGTACAAACTATTTTTATCTAACTTTGTATTCAGTGAACCTGTTCTAGTAGGGTGAAAATGTGACGTTTGTTTAACTTTAAATTTTCTATTTTAAGGTTTATTAATTGTATAAAGCTTTCCCTATTTAATGAAGGTTACGTACAAGGTATGTTAGACTTCTTTTAAGATTTCTTCATTCACATTTTCTTCAACTCTCAAAACGCTCATTGATCACAAGATAAAAGTTTTGATAATCTTATATTTTGGCCAAACAGTTTGATTTCTAAAACTATAAAAAAGATTAACAACTATTTTGAGACACTATAGATACATGTCGGCTGACCAACAAAAAAAAAAGTTGCAATTTCAAATAAAATTCTTTTCAGGTTTTAAAAAAGTCAATGGGCCACAAGAAGTCAGAACTTTATTAATTCAAATATTGAATGTTGTGTTAGTTGAAAAAAAGTCAACACTTGAGTAAGCAAAAGTAACATTATATAAACATAGATAGGAATTTCAAAAACCATATTATTCAAGAGTGTTCAAGTGTTTATGCATATTACTACCAAACGTCCTATATGGACCAATGTCATAAGTACGTGTTTAAATAGAAATAATAAAAAATTTATCAAATAAGGAAAATAAGGAAAGATTGAGTGTTTCAAAATGACAAATTCCATACCCTTTCTTTTATTATATACGGAGTACTACCTCTATCTCAAAATAAGTTTTCCGTTTGATTTTTTAGAGTATTTTTTATTCAACTTTAACCATAAATACTTGTATTTGTGTTATTTAATACTTGATACAAAATTTATGAATAATTGGGTTTTAAATTTATTTTCATTTGTGTAATTTTCATCAAGTATTAAGATCAAAGTTAAACAGAAAAGAATCCAAAAAGTTAACCGAACACTTATTTTGGGACGGATAGAGTAAAAGATTAGATTTGGAAGTCACTAAAATGTAAAGAAAAATATCTGATAACACTTTTTTCGTGACAATTTGTGTACTAGGGCTACTGATGTTGGTGATATCTGTGGTGACAATACATCCGAAGCATCAAGTACTGCCGTTCTTCCTCGCGCTTCATGTGATCAACATTGGTGAAGGCGGACATCGTCCATGCATTCAGACGTTTGCTGCTGACCAATTTGACGATGATATTCCAGAAGAAAAAGCAGTCAAGAGCTCCTTTTTTAACTGGTGGTATTTGGGGATTGTACTTGGAGCCATAAGTGCCACAGTAGTCGTAAGTGTTGTGCAAGACAACATTGGTTGGGGCTGGGGGTTTGCTATACCTGCAATGGTGGTGGCAGCCGCGTTTATTGTGTTCTTAGCTGGGAAAAATAGGTATCGTCGGGAGTTTAAGGTGGGAAGCCCAATTACAAAGGTGGCGCAGGTGATTGTGGCAGCGGTTAAAAAGAGGAACTTGTCCCTAGAAAATGAGTTCAACATGTATGTCCCAGGGGAGGAAACTGGTGCTGCTAAAGCCAGACTCTTGGCCCGCACCAACCAATTCAGGTAATTTTCGTCTCAAAAATATAGTTTAATGAGTCTCTGTAAGTACATGCAAGTCCGCATAAAGCTAATTAAAACCCGCAACAAGTATGCGCATTTTAAACTATATGCTATTCCTTTCGTGCAATTATCTTGAGACAGGCAGTGATAATATACAAAATATGACAGGTTTTTGGACAAGGCAGCAATAATAGATGACAGAGACAAATCATCAGCAAAACACGATGAGTGGAGACTCTGCACCATGAACGAGGTAGAGCAAGTGAAGCTCCTCATGCGCCTACTTCCTATTTGGATATCTTGCATAATATTCACCATTGTCATATCCCAACTAGGCACCTTCTACACCTTACAAGCTGAAAAATTAAACCGCACCATCGGTTCTACCCAGTTCAAACTCCCAGCAGCATCTTTTCAAGTCATCCCTGGCCTAACCATCTTAACCGTTATCCCATTCTATGAACGCGTCATCATCCCAACAGCTAAACACCTCACTAAGCACCCCTCGGGAATCACAATGCTACAACGAATAGGCTTTGGGATATTCTTCTCAATCTTAACAATGATTGTAGCAGCTCTAGTTGAATCCAAAAGGATCAGTGTTGCAAAACACCAAGGACTAATTGATCTTCCAGACACACTTGTTCCAATGAGCGCCTGGTGGTTAGTACCACAGTATGTCCTGATGGGTGTGGCAGACATGTTAACGATCGTTGGTCTGCAGGAGTTGTTTTATGATCAGGTCCCGGATGAAATGAGGAGTTTGGGGGCTGCAGCTTATTTGAGTATTTTGGGTGTGGGGAGCTTCATGAGCAGTGCATTGATATCGGTTGTAAGAATGGTTACCGCACGTCGTGGCGATGAGTGGTTGAAGGGGAAAGATTTGAACAAGATGCACCTAGATGATTTTTATTGGCTTTTGGCATGTTTGAGTGGCTTTGGTTTAGTTGTGTTTGTGGTTTTGGCTAAAGGGTTTGTTTACAAGAAGCTTCAGAGGGATGCTGAGGCTTAGGAAGAACATGTGTTGCAAATGTTGTTTGGTAGAAAATTGTGATATAAATCGTTGGATAAGTTAAGTTCGTATGTTCTATGTTCTTAAAGCGAATGTAGTCGCTACAACAAAAAAGAAAGAAAAAATATTGAATGTGAAATATTAGTTCTGCCTTAAATATTAAATCTTGGCATATACATCAGTTCATTTTGGGCATACTGAAACGTGATATAACGAAAATGTTCTGTAATAAGGTGTAAGCAAGGTAACATTACGCACCTTGGCACAAATGGCAATGACAACATGCAGATGAGTGATATGAGCATAAATCTGTAATGGAAATTAACAAATTTGAGTTGATTTTTTTTTTTTTTTTGAACGGCAACAAATTTGAGTTGATTACTCGCACTAAACAATGGGCATTTGCTAACACAGTACAGTTTTATATATAATCAAATATAAATCATTAAATCAGTATTTGCCATTGCCACCCTAAATTTTTATGTAGTTCAAGAAGTCGCTTAGTTACAGACTCACCATAGACTTGATACCCTACAAAAAGCAAGTCTTAAGATTCAACTTCCATCATGGCGTTTCCAACTCTTTGCTGCTAGAATTAAAAGGGTGTTTTGAAAGACGGAATCAGACAAAGGTGTTAGATACTACCGTTTCAAAAGCATAACGAATGGCATGCATCTAAGAATATGAAGTGCAACAATACAGTACTAAGACTCATAACGGTGAGAGGCTTATCTAGAGATACTGAAATTACAAAGCAAAGTGACGATTGACAAAGCAAATAAGAAAATCAAACTAACTGTGCATACAAGGACTGTAAAAATGTTTAAAACAAAAACCTAACCAGCATCAGTCACAAACATTAAGCACCAACCATCCACAACTAAACTAACTTCTACTTAAAATCTTTCCCAAAAGCAAAGCCTGCTAATGAAATAACTATCAGCATTTACATTAGACAGAACACTAACCCCAACTAAACAAACAGCCTAAGAAATTAAAATTACGAACACCAACTCGGCCCAGGGCTTCCACAGCTGTCCGCTTTATTATCTTCGGCCACTTGCAACATGCTAGTCCTCAATCTCTCTGCAACAAAAAAACAATTTTGTTCAAGACCTCATGGGTTAGCAGTTAAAAAAACAAAATTATTATTAGAGTGAATTAAATGAATGGTCCTTGTGGCTTGCTCAAAATTAAGACATTGTTCCCTCGCCCTTGATTAGAGACAAAAGCAAAACTAACTACATTAACTGATGAACCAACTGTGACATTAGTTCATGCTTGAGAGACCAATTGTTAAAGCAGACCTTTTAGGGACCATATCTGTAATTACTATTAATGAGAAATCAACTCCGTGCTTTTAAGCAAACCATAGGGACCGTATCTGTAATTTATTCCAAGTATTATAGTCAGAAAAAAAAACGAAACACCTACTTGCACGATCGCTTATTATGACCGAGCCCTTTACACTTGCCGCACTGGAGTTGGCGTTTAAGGAAATCAGAAGGTCCAATACGACCACCTGGTGCAACCTTCCTTATCTTGGTCCTACCAGGAGTCCTCATAGTGGGTGGAGGGGTTACAAGAACCGTACCATCTTCAGCTTCACTATCCACTAGCCGTTCAACATTAGGTATAGGGTGAATAGAGTCCGCATACGTCAGCTGGTATGTCTCGACATGGAAGTATCTAGAACAATGGTCATATGGGCTCCTCCCATATGATTCCAAAACAGCAATAGCATGGCAACAAGGCAAACCCGTAAGCAACCATCCTTTACAGCTACAATCCCAATTCTCAATGTCAACTACATCAACAGTTTCACCGTATCGAACCTCAAACTTGCTTCCATGTGACCTCAAAACTTGGACTGATCGAGCTTTAATGACTTCATTCTTTAGCTTATCTTCCATGGAAGGTGTTAACCGAGTGATCCACTGACTCGATTCAACTCTACGTTGATAAATCAACTGCATCATCTTACCCCTCAATTCATCAATCATTTGAGTTATTGGTAACTCGTTTGCCTCCGAAACCCACGAGTAAAAAAGATGCCCAAAATTAGATGTCATATGGTTATACCTTAACCCACCAAAAAACGTATTTGCCCAATGCTCAGGTTCACTTCTAATAACCCAGTTGTAAGCTTCTGGTGAAATGGCTTTAATGTCTTCGGTACACTTTTCAAAAGCCTCTAGTTTCGGTGCATGTGCAGCAGCATAAAGATCTTCAACCATGAGGCGTCTAGCATCATGCGAGAAGTGACCCTTTAGATCTTTATTAAGTTTTTCTGCTAAATACCCGAGGCAGTAAGCATGATAACATTCCCCACCGAATATTTCCCGTAAAGATTCTCGTAAACCCTTTTGAAAATCAGCAACGAAAGTAATTTGACCAGGTGTTTGCACAACAACTTTGAGTTCCGTTAAAAACCAATGCCAATTATCAGCATTTTCCTCATCAACAACCGCAAATGCCACCGGGAACGCCCCGTCGTCACCATCGGCTGCAGTTGCAGTCAATAACATGCCTTGGTATCTTGAATTCAAAGGAGTACTATCAAGAAAAAGAAGGGGTCGGCAACCTTGCAGGAAACCAGATATCGAGGCATGAAAAGAAACAAAGAGACGATGAAAGCTAGAATCTTCCTTTGTGCTAAAAGTAGCAAGACTCCCGGGATTCGTTTCCATTATTTTATCACAAAAGAATGGTAACTCACTGTATGCATCTTTATATGATCCCAACAGCTGTTCCCTTGCATATTCCTTAGCACGCCTTGCTTGAGAATAGTTCAAATCAATCCCATAATCTCTTTTAAGCTCAGTAGCAATGTCTTTAGGCTTAATTTTAGGAGATTCTTTAACTTTTTCTTTGATGAGATTCCCGACCCAACTTCTTTTAGCTCGAAAAGGAGCCTTTGAGGTAACTCCTTGGCAATTATGTGTGGGTCTCATTGTTTTAATACATACTAATTGAGTAGTTGAGAGTTTTGAAGCATGAATCCGCCACGGACAACCTTCGGCTTTGCATTTCACAGTTACTCGTTGATTCTCGTTCTTTTTGTAAACAAAGTTAAACGCATGCGCAATCGAGTATTTCCTTAATGCCTCCCGAAACTCGGCTAGAGAATGGAACCTTTGGCCAACACCAGTTATAAGATTTTCCCATTGCCTTGCAGCTATGCGTTGATCATTGTCGATGACCACCATAGGGAATGGATTGGAGGAAATTGGAACAGGAGTGATTTCATTGCCCATCTCAACGTCAGTGGGCTCATTAAGAGCGACTGCATTATTTAAGGTAGGGGCCAGAGAAGGGACACTGGCAGATTGGACAACAACTGCTGTTTCCGCCGCTTTTGGTGGTGTCTTTTGTGGCCTACACAAAAATCAGGCAATAAGAAACCATCCGAAGATAACCTCCATAGAAGCTATGTTTTTAAGACAATGTGATTACTTAAAAATAACTGAACCAAGATGTTTCATCCAAAAATCAAGACTAATTAGAATATTTAAAGATAAAAAGACCAAAAAGGGCATGATTGCGAAGGAAAGTGTTTTGAGTGCTTGGTAAACTACAATCATGAGAGCAAATCAAAGTGATTTTATTTTAGTCTTCGATAATCAACTCGGTATAATAAACTGTTTTGAGTGCTTGGTAAACTACAATCATGAGAGCAAATCAATATCTATATATAGTTTTGGGTAACGACTCTATGGCAGTTCCTAACACAGGTATCTAGTCAAGCTATAGTCCGGAATTTGTCCTACTATGCCTCTAGTTTTCTTTCAAACAAGAGACTGAATCAAATATTCAAACCATTTAATAAAGCAACTGTCTTATTGCTATTAAACACCGACTTGGAATTGGTTTCCCATAGATATTCTAGAAAATAAAGAGAAATATAGATGAAATGACAAAACGAGAAGAACACTTTATTTGTGAACTTAGTAGAGAGATCCTAAAATGAAAATAACTTAAGGTAAAGGACACTGTAGATAAGTTAAAAAGATTTCATCATTAGATAATGGAAAATGTCTAAGTAAAGTTTAAAAACAGATTACTGCGACCCTATATCACACTAATTAAATAAACAGTTTTGAAACACAGTAGACAATCAGGTGAATCATATTAAGGAATTTACCTTCGAGCAGGCTGCTTTTTCTTGGTGTTTTTACCGGGAGGGGCTTCTTTCATGATAAAGACCTCTAGTTGATCAGCTTCTTTGTAGTAATTCACCATTCGTTGAAAGTCCTTATCTTTAGATACAGTAATGAGATTCTTCTTGTTTCCCGGCAGAAAGTACTTAAGGATCATCCCGTCTACAGTTGAGTCGATAGTTTCAGCTATTTCTTGCTTAAAACCACTCAACTGCATATTCTCATCAAGATCAACAGCATACGCCTCACCACCAATATAAGTCATAAGCCCGTCATCATGGGTGTCAAAATCGCCTCCGTATTGGCAGATTGCTATCATCTTCTTTGATGGAACTATTGCCATCTCTGTAACAGTATATAAATCAAACGTGGAATTCGGTTACTGAAAGAATATTACTAACAATTAGCCTCAACTTAAAACTAAATCCACATGTACAATTTGTACAGAAAGACTCATAGCCATTAATATATACAGCAACAGACTAAAATTGAAAATAACAAACATGTAACTATCAGAATCGTATATAAACCACAAGTTGACATATATCAGAATCACAAACCATTAATAAAAATTCAATACCAAATTAAACAAGTCAACCCCAATAAATCAGTAAAGCAATGACACACCTAAATTATTCAAAATCAAACAATAATCAAGCTACAACTTACTTCATGTCACTTATACTCATAACGATGTTAAAAAGAAGCCCCTTTAATAATCACCTTAAACCAAATAAAAACAGAAACCAGTAGCATAATACAAACGATTATACACAAACGAAAGCTTTTCATTCATATAATTTCCCAACATAAAAGGGTCTCGCTCATCTAATACAAACCCGGGATACAAGCCAAGCCAAACCATCAACAAGTAACAGAAAACCATAAAACCAAAGTAAAGATAACACCTTATGATACACCCTATCATCATCCAGTTCAAATCTACTCACAGACTAACAACAGTTTCCATAAAAATCAAATCTTTAAACCAAAAATCAAAAACCCAAATCAGAAACAGCCCTAAAAATCAAATCTAAACAAAAAAGTCAAACCCTAGAAACAGAAATCAAGAAACAAAAAAAACCCATATGTCAAAACTCAATCAAGTGCATAATAAATCGATAAAGAATCGTGAGAAAATTAATAAAGATTGATTAATTGATTGATATAAGAATAATAAGAAGAAGAATAGAAAAGGGGTGAAAGATGAAAAAAGATAAGGGGGGGAAGAAAAGGGGTATACCTGGAAAAGATTAGGGTTAATAAACAAAAGTCGAAGAAATTAATAATTTTTTGGTTTTTGCCCTTGAAGATTGCAGGTGATTTTGAAGGGGTTGAAGAGAGGAAAGAGATAAACAAGGGGGGGATAAACAGAGGCGCATATGTTGAAGATTAGGGGGCTGCGGCAATAGGGCAACCAAACTTCTCTTCTCCTCTTTTTATATTTACATTATCGTCCTTACAGTAGTATAATTTCTAGGGCTGAGCAAACGACCCGAACGGACCAGACCGACCGAGACCGGACCGACCACATTCGATCCGGTCCTTGTTTTTTAGCTTTTTGTCTAATTCGGTCTGGTCCGGTCCGTATCACAACCCGATTATTTGGCCTTGCTGGACCGGACCGACTACATTCGATCTGGTTCTCGGTTTTGGTTTTTTGGCTAATTCGGTCCTCGGTCAGGTCTGGTCTGGTCCTGAACCGATGCTCACCCCTAGTCTAATACGAATAAAGCGATGGTGTATAGTAGCTAATAATTTTACTTGTGAATTTTGGTTCAGTGACTTTTGATGCAACACTTACGAGTTTAATTTGTAACTACTGCAAGAAAATAGTTATCTGTTATAAACGAAAATTGATAAAAGTTTGAGGAACAATATACAAAATATTAATTTAGTAGTCGATATTACCACTTTTAATCAAGTGTAGATTAGTCAAATCACTTTGCTCTATTTTAAGCATTTTTAATTTTCAAGAATAGACAAATTTGTGTTATAAGTAGTAGAGATTACATGTATTTTTACAACATTGTCTATTTATGTACCTTTAATGTTAGTTTTACCACCCGTGCATAGAGGTGCACAAAAGCAGTTAACCGGTTTGGTTTGAAAACCGGTCAAAGCCGAACCGGCTCGAGTCAACTTGCCAAAAACCGGATCGGCCGGTTAACCGGTTCGGTTACAAACTGACTCTGGGGAGGAAAAAACCCAACCGATTGAAACCGGTTAGTGTGTTTTTTTTTCGTTTTTCGTCGTTTATACAAACTGAGTAAACTCAAACTTTTATTTAATACAACGGAAATGTAACTGAAAGTACATGATCAAACATAATACATAAACTTAAAACATAATACATAAACATAAAACATCGAAAAGCTACTAAACGTCGACTCGTCGAAGCTCGAGTGCCGAGCAGTACTTCATGTTGAAATGAGCCCTCAACGCCGTTTGGAAAGGGGATTCATTAAACGTAAGCAATGCTTACATTGAGCCTTTCTCATGACATCCGACATTAGGACGTAGTTGAAGTATCCCAAGGATCTGGTGCACGGTTGCATGGTAAAACCGAAACAATTATCGGTGCAATTGGTGCAACAGCCTCGGGTCCTTGATTTGCATTTGCCATTACTGAAATACTTTCGGTTTTGATTTTTTAGAGTATGTTTTGGTTGTATAAAAGTTGTAAATAAACAAAAACACAACCCCTCTATTTATACTAAACATACAATGGCAAACTGGTAAATTTGAAACCAAAAAATTCAAATTTTCAGACCCCCCACGTTTTACCGGCCTCCCCGCTCAAAATTTAAATTCAAAATATGAGAATTCAAAAACCCACCGGTTTTTAACCGGTTTTATTTATTTTATCTTTTTCTGCCCTCCAAGTGAAAATTCGAATTTTCAAAAAACATCCAACCGGTTAACCGCTTTGGGACCGGTTTTTAACCGGTTATAACTTCTTTTTTTTTCATCTTTCGTTGTTTTACAAAGTAAACTGAATAAACTTCAACTTTTATTTAATACATCAGAAATACAACTGAAAGGAAATACATAGTGAAAGGAAATACATAAACATAATACATAAACTTAAAATATAATACATCGAAAAGCTACTCGTAAATGTCTTCATCAGATCTGATGGACCTAGCTTCGTTAGCAGCTTCATCTTGTCTTATTTCTTTATCGGAAAGCAATTCGGCTACACCCTATTGCTCCTCTACTTCGTAGATCTCTTCTTCGAAGTTTACGGCGTTTTCAAGACTTGATTTGTCTTGCACTCGCTTGGTTGCGTCCAAGTGATCTTTCAAACACATAGACATCTCCAAAGATGCCGATGTAAGCCTTGTTCTTCTGTTAGATAACACCCTTCCACTTGTTGAAAAAGCGGATTCAGAAGCTACCGAAGTAGCTTGTACACTTAGTAGATCTCGAGCCATTCGGGATAGAACGGGAAACATTGTTTCCTTTGCTTTCCAAAACGCCAAAACATCAAAGTTTTCATGTTGTTCGGCCGGAATATGTGAGATAAAATCGGTTGTGGTATATCTTGCATATTCATTGTTCATGAAACGATCACTCTTTGCCCGTTTGTTGGGATTTTCTCTTAACTTTTATAGCAAGCCTTGTATCGGATTCCCTCTATGCGACGACCTCGATGATGAGGAAGCCGCACTCACTGAAGGAGTTAGGTTACCATATTTTTCAAAATAATATTGCCATAAATCTTCAAAAGAATTGTTAAAAGACTTTGTTGCATCATCACCAAAGTTCGCGTTATTCTCAAATAACCCCAAATTAGTTGTAATCGATTCGATAAGTAAGTCTACCTCTCTTACATTATAACATGGAATTAATGCGGCCGCACACGTAATTACCGATGGCAAAGTTTCAAATATTTTTTAAGCTTTTCTTTCATTGGTGAAACCATATTTGTATATATATACCACCATTTAATTCAAATGAGGCCAAACTTGAACACATTAAGTATAGTTGCTCAAGTACCAAATAAGAAGTTGGATAATAAAAACCTGATAATTTTTTATGGCGTTGAAAAAAACTTCAAGTAATTGGGTCAGTTTTTCAATAGTATCCCAATGGTCGACCGAAAATGGAGCACACCTACCCTTTTGTGACAAATTGTCATGAAAATATTGTAAAGTCACCGTTTGTTTTATACCACTTAGGAACATCAGATAAGTGGAATTCCATCATGTATCAATATCAAATTTAGGTGACAACCAAGGTTTCCCCGCATCAACACACATCCGAACGTAGTTATTATCCTTTTTAATAATATCGTATAGCATTTGTTTAAAACAATCTTTCATTTCACTCATTATGGGATCCGCTAATCCCGCTTGCACAACCAAGTTAATGATGTGTGCAACACATTGAGAATGATAAAAATTGCCATTAAAATTGGTTCGTATTATTTTTACTCTACCCATTGCATTTGCGTTGTTACTAGCATTATCCAACGTAATTGAAAGAATTTTTTCTTGCAAATGAAATTTGCCGAACACTTTTCTCAATAATTTAAACCCGGAGAGTCTTCAAATGCTATGACTCGCTTCATCATTTGCCAACTTTCGGGATCAACCAAATGCACGATAACATAAAGGTATGAAATTGGCAAATTATGAGGAGCGGATTGAACATCCGTTGTTAAATTAACACAAGCATTTAAATTAAAAAAAAAAAAGACATTTTTTAATTATTGTTTGGCCGTTTTCCACATTTTCATAGCATCGCGTTTTAGAGTCATATGACTTACATGATTGTACATTGGTTGGACATGATTCTGAAACACCTCCTTCGTCAAAGGGTCGTAGAAATGGTTGAACGGCAAACCTCGTTGAATCACCAAACCGGCAAATTGTTGACGAACTACTTCATGATTGTATACAAAAATACTTCTGTCCCGACCCATAGATGATTGACCCGCTTCCAGAACCATTTTTAGTGCCTTGCAATACTTCATGTTGATATGAGCCATCAACGTCGAGTTGGAACCGGCAGACATTATACTCGAGCAATGCTTACATTGAGCCTTTTTCTTGTGATCCGACATTAGGACGTAGTTGAAGTTAGCTCAAGGATCTTGTACACGGTGGCATGGTAAAATTTTGACAACCGTAGGTGCACTTGTTGAACCCACTTCAGTGGTGTTGGTGGTGTTTGAACTTGCCATTAGTGAAATACTTTCGGTTTTGATTTTTTAGAGTGTATTTTGCTTGTATGAAAGTTGTAAATAAACAAAAACACAACCCCCTCTATTTATACTAAACATACAATGGCAAAATGATAAACTTTGAGCCCAAATAATTAAAAAACCGCCCCTCCCCCCACGCTCCTTCCCACCTTCCCGCTCAAGTTTAAAATTCAAAATTTGAAACTTGAAAAAAAAAATCCAAAAAGACGTCCAAACCGGTTCCTAACCGGTCTATATTTCAAAATCCCAAACCAGAGGTTTGTAGAAACACCGAGCCGGTTTTGACCGGTCCGGTTTTTCGGTTTGCTTTCGGGTCCGGTTCGGTTAACTGGTTACGATGTGCACCTCTACCCGTGGACAAAAGAGGTTTACGCAGCTAGTATAATAGATAATAATACTTCAACAACTTAACTTGTTTTGAAGTTAAAAATTCTCAAAATTCATAAATCTATGGTTTTATAAAGTCTAAGATTTAATATAACTTTATATAGTTATAATACCTCATGCACGCACGGGTTTTACATAAATTTTTCATTATTTCATTAATAAAGATTTGTATTTGTATAGATTTTTGTTGCAAGAATGATTTGCCTTTATTTAACTAGCATGGTGTTTAGATTTATAACATACTAAACGAGTACCCGTGCATAGCAACGGGATTTTATAGCGACAGATAGTTTATTGATAAAAAAAAAGTTTATAGGTTATAAACGAAAAACAATAAAAGTTTGAAGATTTGGAAATTTAACATAATGTTTTGAAACCTGGTTCAACCCAGGTGGTTCAACCGGTTGAACCGTTCCAGGCAAAAAATGGATCGATTTAAACCGGATCAACTTGCTAGGTTGGGTCGAAAACGGTTCAAATTAAACTGGTTCAACCCGTCCGGGTTTGAAGTGTCCCGGGTCAACCCGGTTTTTGCTTTAATTGATTGTATTTAATTTGATAGATATGTTTTTAATTGGCTGTACAATGTGAATAAATTATTGTACTTTTAAGTAATGGATAATGTTTTGAAACCCGGTTCGACCCGGGTGGTTCAACCGGTTGAACCGTGCCGGTCGAAAAATAGGTCGATTTAAACCGGGTCAACTTTCTAGGTTGGGTCAAAAATGGGTCAAATTAAACCGGCTCAACCCGTCGGGTTTGAAGCGTCCCGGGTCAACCCGGTTTGTGTTTTAATTGGTTGTATTTAATTTGGTATATATGTTTTTAATTGGTTGTACAATGTGAATAAATCATTGTACTTTTAAGTAATGGGGTGTTTTAATAATAATATTAATTACATTCATAATTTCCTTTAATAAGATTTCAACATTTCAACATTATTGACTTTTCACTTTCACCTTTTGACTCTTTTTCCTTTGTAGGTAGTAAAGATATCGTTGACGTGTTACTCCTAAATTGTAACTTGTAATATATAACATAAAATGCGTAAGTTACTCATAATCTTGTCTCAACATATATTTCTCAACAACTCTCGACGTCTCGAGTATCATCATGCTTCAACACAGATCCAAATATGTTTGTTATGTTGTATAACCATTTAACAAACCACTGAGAATGTTTAAAATATACTTCGGAGTCATTAAGCATTTACAATCTTAATCATTATTTTTCGAACCTCATTTTTACAGTACATACAAAGTATCAACATGATTTTACAAAATAACATAACTTACATTTAAAGGTTTGCTTCCATTATCATTACAACAACATTACTTTTATTATAAGAAAATGTTTTATTAACTAGCCAAGATCTTCCCATTTGCGAAAACATTCAAATGCAATATTGCATAAGACTAATAACTTGCAATTTTGATAATAATCTAAATACTTATCGTTTTTCTTGTTCCCTTATACAAGTTAGTTTAACTAAAAAGTTAACCTAGCCAAGTTTCCTATTTAATAATGATGTAATTATGTAATGAATATGTAAGATATAAATACTTTTAAGTAAAGCTATAAAGTTTTCAATCGTTTAATTCTTATTAGATATATATCCAAGAATTATACCCAATTTGCGAAACAACACTTGGGATAGAATGACAAGTATGTATATGATCTTCTCACATGTGATATAACACTAACACTCAACATGTTATCGCAAAATGGAAATAAGTTCTTGTATACAATTCCAAAAAATTGACCGTTTTTTGCACTGAAAAATAATTCGTACGTTAATTTTACGACAACACGTTCTAACTTAAAATCTACAAATTAGTGTTATATCACATATGATATATTAAATGAGTTTGAATATCAAGAAAACAAAAAAATAAAATAATAATAATAATAATAATAATAATAATAATAATAATAATAATAATAATAATAATAATAATAATAATAATAATAATAATAATAATAATAATAATAATAATAATAATAATAATAATAATAATAATAATAAAGGAATGGGAGGACAACTTAGACTCCCATCTAACTTTATGTAAAATTATTATTATTATTATTATTATTATTATTATTATTATTATTATTATTATTATTATTATTATTATTATTATAATAATAATAATAATAATAATAATAATAATAATAATAATAATAATAATAATAATAATAATAATAATAATAATAATAATAATAATAATAATAATAATAATCGATACTCTCTCTAACTTTTATTAATAAACTGTATTGACTCGTAAGTTCAAAGGATATGTATGATATATGGTTCGAAAGCTAAGGATTTGTATTTATAAATGAAAAAAACTAGGGGTGAGCACAAAAACCGAAAAACCGAATCGAAACCGAAAAAGCCGAACTGAAAAAATCGCCCCATTTAAAAAACCGATGGTGGTGGTTTTGAATTTTATAAAAACCAAATGTTTGGGGCGGTTTTGGTTTCATAATAGAAACCGAACCGAGAAAACCGCCCCGCCCCACCTTTATATATATTTTTATATAATTTTATCTATATAAGAGATTTGCTATTTAATTTCAAATATTTGAGTATACAACTTTGGCTATGTTTGGCGCAAGGCTTTTGTAGCTTTTTAGGGCGATGAGCGGTGAGTAATGTGTTTTTTTTATTTTTAGTGTTCGTTTGGCAAAAGAGCTGTGAGCGTTGCTACTTTTTAGTAAAGCTCTTTTTTCCAATGCTTCTTTAAGAACATGTGAGCGGTGAGCAGTGAGTTGTGGCTACAGCTCACAGCTACTACTAACAGCTCACTGCTCACAGTTACTTTTGCCAAACATTTATCAATTAAAAAAAATAATAGTTTTGTTTATTATCTATACATTCAAATTTGTTATATTTATAGATATTATATCTTTGTTATCGGACAATAGTGTTCTTTGAATATTTTTGTGAACGAAAGTGCAAAGGCGGAAAGACATGCATTTTATATTTTAGATTCATGTTTGGTTGTTTCGTACGTTTTTTCGAAGCTTTGGATTGCTGGATATTATGTTATTATTGATATTTGTTTAAATATTTTTTCTTGAAAATTTGGAATGTAAACTTTATATAAGATTAAAACTTGCTTGTATTCAAGTGAGAAAAAACCGAATAAAAACATAAATCGAACCGATTGAATATCATAAACCGAAAAAACGAAACCGAAAAAACCGAAACCAAACGGTTTGTAGTTTTCAAAAACCGAAATACACGGTTCGGTTTTTGGTTTTACCATAAAACGCCCCACCCCGCCCCATGCTCACTCCTACAAAAAACGATGAATCATTTGGAGTTCTACACAAATTCTTATACCCATTTTACGACAACATGTTGAGTGTTCGAACTTATAGATTAGTGTTATATCACATATGATATACCATGCAAACTCCTGTCCCGGGAAAAAAAAGTTTGTCGAGAGTATATCAATGTGTCATATATTGAAAGGTAATTAAATATTTGTCGTAATCATATAATTTGCTTCGTCTAACGATTAACGCTTTTTTAGATATGTTATTGTAAGATAAAAGACCGAAAGTGAGTTTTAATTAAAAGGTGGTGGAAAGTAAAATAAGCGAGTCTATTATTTTAGTTATAAATAAGTGGCGAAGTTGATTTTATTGTCTATATATAAAACATGAATAACTTTTCTTTAAAATTTAAAAGCTTAAAAATGAGTAATGAGTTATACAAAAAGTAACATTTTAAATGTCAAATTCTTTTTTACATAGTCTTAAAATGGTACCAACATCTGTCACTAATGTAATGGTCTAAATATTATTTAATCTTCAATTTTTATTTTTCGTTTTTAACCTAAAAACTTTCTTTCTCGCAATGATCGCAAATTAAACCCGCAAAGGTCACACCAAAACTACAAGTTTGTAAATATAATTATTTGCCGCTGTAGATCGTCGGTTTACGTGAATATTTGTATATTACACAATGTTTTGAAACCCGGGTTTGAGATCGACCCAGCCGAGTCACCGGGTCAGCGGGTCAACCGGTTCGACCGCCGGGTCAACCCGGTTAGACCCGGTTTTATGCACATTGATGCGCGTGGGGATTGCTTACGCACTTTGTTTTACCTCTCAAGGGATCTCAAGAGGCTTACAATCCCCACCAGGCAGTGTACCTGACCGATGTAGTATAGTGTAGTGGCAAGTACCGGGGGATTGATCGTTCTCTCACAGGGAATAGTGTTCGTTAGGTTAAAGACTACTCTAATTAAGGTCTAAGGGTGGAGGATGATTATTTTTGTATTTTTATGTTTTTATGAAAGCAGTAAAATCTCGGTTTTGAAGGAGTGGGCGGAATTAGTTGCTAGTCAACTAACCCAAGTTATCTACTTATGCAA
>LBNU01019718.1:52160-102678 GCA_014162995.1 Artemisia annua
CTCTCTCTCTCTCTCTCTCTCTCTCTCTCTCTCTCTCTCTCTCTCTCTCAAAAAGATGAACAATTTGGGCATTTAAAAAATTCGGTCAAAAGAGAAACCAACAGTAAAATAAAATATGTATCGTTGAATGACTACTTAAAAATCCGAAAATAATCACGGGAATTTCAGTTAATCCTCCTAAATCAAAGTGATAAAACTGCAAAAAAAAATGTCCTCAACTTCATTTGCTTATGCGGAGTAAACTGCAAAAAAATGTCCCTAACGTTTGCCACTTTTGCGAGAAATATTCCTAATTTTGAAAATTTGTAAGTGTGTACTCTTGAGTTTTTTGCCCTTGAGTCGCTACTGTAGCTGCAAAATCTCGTTTTTTGCTAACGCTCGTTACTAAAAACCCGTTAGTTAGTCCTCATGTGGGTTCCACGTGAGGGTATTTTCGTCATTTCACTTTCCCACCATAAAATACACATGACAACCCTACTAGAACACCTACCTTTGTGTTGAGGGACATTTTTTTTTGCAACCAAGTGTACTCTCTTATATATCTTGCCACTTCCATACCTACACACAATTTCGATCGAACCCTTGTTTCCAACTTCATATTGTCCAAATCACCTAAATTAACAGTAGATTCAACATGGGTGGCTGGCAAATTAGAGCTCGGAGTTCACCAATTTCGGATATTGCTATGTACGATATTTTTTATTTTATCTTTGTTTCGAAAGAACATGCACTATATATCTGGAAAGTAAAACATGTTACCTTGATTCATGAAAATGTTGTGGTTGTTTTTTGACGGGTTTTTGATTTCGTTGTTTTATCTTCCCAGATGAGTACCCAAACCTCTTCACTATTCAAATCTACCACACTTGTGAGTTTTCTGATCCACCTGGCAGAGTATACAAGTTTGTTGTGGTTAATCATTTAGACCTAATTGATTCTGAGAAGTTCTCCATGCGCGAGATGGTCCAAATGTTAGCTGAACTGGCTTTTGGTAATAATAAACAGTTATTGTTTACCCATTTTAGGGTCCGAGGATTATCTTTAGATGATGGATTAGTTCCCTTGATGTCGGATCAGGACGTATTGACATTTTTAAAATTCGTGCCTATGTATAAGGAAATAGATGTTTATGTAGAGTCTGATGTATCTTTGGTAGAAAACATATGTTGCTAGTTAGGGGTTGTTAGTCCGCAAAGGGTCTAGTGATTAAAGAGATTGTTGAGGATAATGTGATCGGTAAACCTGTTAAGAAAAACAAAGGAAACTTGTTGTTATTAGAGTATAATTATGAAATGGTACCAACACAAGCTTCAACCAGTAATTTTTTGTCCATTGGTTGAAAGTACTGATAATGCTGATAATGGATTAGTTGGAAGCAAGGGTTCGATCGAAATTTTGTGTAGGTGTGGAAGTGGCAAGATATATAAGAAGATACACTTGGTTGCAAAAAATGTCCCTCAACACAAAGGTAGATGTGCTATTAGGGTTGCCAGGTGGATTTTATGGCGGGAAAATGAAATGACGAAAATACCCTCACGTGGAACGCACGTGAGGACTAACTAACGGGTTTTAGTAACGAGCGTTAGCAAAAAAACGAGATTTTGGACAGCTTGCAAATTTTCAGAATTAGTGACATTTCTCGCAAAAATAACAAACGTTAAAGACATTTTTTGCAGTTTACTCTGCTTATTTGACAATAATCTCCATCACTTTAAATATTTGAAACATATCTATACTACCTATAATAGAAAAATGGTTAAAAGTGAAATGTTGAGTTTTCAACAATGGTCAAATGAAAGAGAAAGTGAAATGTAATTAATACTCTTATTAAAACACCCCAATGCTTAAAAGTATAATTATTTATTCACATTGTACAACCAAATTAAAGCAAATCTACCAAATTAAATACAACCAATTCAAACACAGATCGGGTTGACCCGGGACGCTTCAAACCCGGCGGGTTGACCCAGTTTAATTTGACCAGTTTTTGACCCAACCTAGCAAGTTGACCCAGTTTAAATCGACCCATTTTTCAACCGAAATGGTTCAACCGGTTGAACCACCCGGGTATAACCGGGTTTCANTAATTATTTATTCACATTGTACAACCAAATTAAAGCAAATCTACCAAATTAAATACAACCAATTCAAACACAGATCGGGTTGACCCGGGACGCTTCAAACCCGGCGGGTTGACCCAGTTTAATTTGACCAGTTTTTGACCCAACCTAGCAAGTTGACCCAGTTTAAATCGACCCATTTTTCAACCGAAATGGTTCAACCGGTTGAACCACCCGGGTATAACCGGGTTTCAAAACATTATCCATTACTTAAAAAGTACAGTGATTTATTCACATTGTATAACCAATTAAAAACATATCTACCAAATTAAATACAACAAATTAAAACACAAACCGGGTTGACATGGGACGCTTGAAACCCGTTTTTCGACCGGAACGGTTCAACCAGTTGAACCACCCGGATCGAACCAGGTTTCAAAACATTATATTTAATTCCCAAATCTTCAAACTTTTATTATTTTTCGTTTATAACCTATAAACTTTTTTTTTTATCAATAAACTATTTGTCGCTATAAAATCCCGTTGCTATGCACGGGTACTCGTCTAGTTTAAAATATAAAAGTACATTGATTAAAATCCTAACAAAAAACCAAATGATATTATCTCACAAATCGTGAAGTATCTCATGATGATCATGAAATATATATCTTCTTTTAAAAGGATTGACTTAAAAAGGATCAAGATATCCTCCATATCCACATGGATAACATGCTTATAAAAATAAAAATTTAAACTTTGTGGTCAAGGAGTAAAAAAATTTGACTAAAAATAGAAAAAAAAAAAATTGAAACTTCTAAGCTAGTTCAGCTTTGCTTGAAAAATCAACTCAAAAAGATTCTTAATGATTCGGGAAATCATATCTGGTCGGATCTTCTTTTTTTCCAAACTGTCAAAATCTTTTAAATCACAAATGCTGGCCGGGTCCATTTATATACACCTACATTTTTATAAAAAAAATTCATCTTTCAAACCAAAATGGGTGTTATTGCTTCCCCTCTTCATGTTCTTGCTGTTGATGATAGTAATCTTGACAGGAAGTTGATTGAACGTTTGTTGAAAACTTTTTCTTATCATGGTATCATCAAATCTTTCACCTATTTTTTTTTTTTTGGGTTATGATTCAGATTTGTTTAATGTTTTTGTTTTTTTGCAGTTACTGCTGTGGATTCTGGAAGTAAGGCTTTGGAGTTCTTGGGTCTGCAAGATGTCGAAAAGTTTCCGGTATAAATCCTTCTACTTTTTGTTAAAGTTTGTGACTTTTTTATTTAAGAACAAGTCAATGATGGACTCTTGTTGATCTATTTTGTTTTAAGGATTTGCAAGATTTGTTTATGTGTTGTTTAGGAGAAAACATATATTTGATTAATGATATGGAAAGTTTAGTGTGAAAAGTAATAGGATTATGTGTCAGTTTTGTTTTTGCAGATGTGTTTGGTTGACTAAAAAAGTCAAAATGAACACTATATTCTTGTACTATGGTTATTGGTTTTGTTATATGAGGTGTTCTTGTTGATCCTTATATTGGTTTTGGTTTTTTATTGACTTTTAGGAAGTGGAGGTGAATTTGATTATCACAGATTATTGTATGCCTGGGATGACTGGTTTCGAACTCTTGAGAAAGGTTAAGGTGAGATTTGATGTTATTTAGTTACTCTTTTGTGTTCATGAAGTCTTTGTTTCGAAGATCGTTCGTGTATGAGCTAGATCATATTTCAATCGTTGTATTTTTTGTATTTAAGTTAAATCCACCTTATCAAGCACGGCCATGATGCATCAAGGCTCGTTGGTTTGATGGTTGACTTGAACCCATGGCCTTTTCATTCGACCTTAGCAGTTGCACCAGTGGTTGGTGTAAAAGAGTAATTGTGAAACCTTAACCGAATTATAAATGTTTTTATACTTGCAGGAATCAACATCACTTAAAGACATACCAGTTGTGATCATGTCCTCTGAGAATGTTCCAGCCAGGATAAATAGGTACATGATTTACCTCTATACCCTATTACCCTTATCAGTTACCATTCAACAAATATACTTTCCACTTTCGGCATCTCATCATATTCAGTAGTTTTCACTTTTTTGTCATTGTCGAAGGGTGTTTTAGTTGTTTGACACTAATAGTAAACATGGTCTTTATCAGATGCTTGGAAGAAGGAGCAGAAGAGTTTTTCCTTAAACCAGTGAGACTGGCAGATGTTGGCAAGTTGAAACCTTATTTGTCAAAGAACAATAGGAAGACTGCAGAGGAGGAAGAATGTGTTTTAAATGACAAGTCCATAGCAACGCACGATGAGGTGGACACATTTGCGAAGGAAGAAAGACAGGTGTTGCCCGAGGGTCAATCTTGTTAACGTTGCTACTGCAACTTGTGCAAGATCGATGTGGTTAGATGTTTGAGATAACGGAGCTGTTGTCGAGTTGGGAAAAAAGAAGGGTTCTTGTTACAACCCGTTTAGATGTTATCCTTGAACATTTTGGGTTGTACAATTTATCATTAAAGACTTGGTCAAACTCGTTTTTGCTGCAAATCGTTTGTTTTTTCGTTTGTTGGTTTAGTTGCGCTTGTTCATTAGTTTCACATGAATCTTACATGATGATAGCCTCAAATGACTATTTTCTTTATTGAATGAAAAACTTAAAATGACTTCGATAGCTAATCACTACTATTTCTTGGATAGCTGTTACGTTTATTATCCCAATAATAACCATGAGGTGATGGTCACCCGACGCGTATTTGATGATAAGTTCACTAAGGAATTAATTGAACCAGTAGGCAAACCTAAGTATGATTGGAGAAATGTAATAAAATTTCTCCTTCGTCATCAAGGTCCCGTAACAAAATTCGAGTTTGTCCTCTACATCACATAAAATCGGATGTTGGGAACTTGGGATATCACTCACTTGTTTCTCTTCTTGTCCATAATAAGAATTAAGAACTAAGGATGCAACCCTTGGAAACATGAATCAAACACGAGTTATTTGCCTACCCATATTTTCTTTTGCCTACACTAGGAATATTTGAAGCTTAGTAATTGTGTTTGTGAGATCTATTAAGCTTATAGTTAAATGTAATATTTGACAGCTACAAGTTTGGGTAACTTATTACTCAGTGTCCCTTACTCGAAATTCTGTTTTTACTTTTCTCCATGTAAAGTTTGACCAGTTAAGATAGCGAAACTTGAATATTTCAAAGCTTATATTTTAGTAAGCTAGGTTGATCACAATTTTCAGTGCCTTTCAGCTCGTGGCTTATTTTCCAAAACTTCAGGAGCTTATTTTAGATTCTCAACTGTGTAAGGTAAGAGGAATATTTGAAATTCACTATACAATATATCTCAGCAACGCTTAATGAGGCCTCTAACTAATTATAGCTGGGATCTTTTTACACTTCCCTTGTAGTTTGGCAGAACCTGGTACTAGAAGGGTGTCCAGACCACTTTTCTTCAGCGCAAGACTGTAGGTAAAGGCTGTTAGATTTTGGCACTGTTAGCATAGTGTCATATGTTTTTGAAATGATTTGTTGCTATCTGAACTTGCAGACCATTATAAATGAATCAAATTGGGGGTAGCAGGTCCAAGAAAAACAGGTTTTTATGATGCCTTTTCAAACACTTAAATCTTAAATTGCTTGTTGTTGGTTATAAACAGAAACGCCTGCTTTTATTTTTGTTGTCTACTGATATTTTTATGTTCTAAACCTTAAAGTAACCACTGTTAAACTTTGCTATCACATACAAACTGCTTGATGTTTCCGCTTATAAATGAAAATTTTCACATATGATATCTTTTTTACTCTATTTTCTTTACATGTGCTTTCAGATTAAATTTTGTTTATTTGGTTTATTTCTATTGGTGGATTGGTTTTAGCAGCCAAGTGGTTGCAAAATATTTTGTTACATTAGATGGTTAAGTCAACCATTGTGAGTGAACTGCTCTCATATACCAATATCGAGCAGTTGCTTAAAAAGTACCAGGTAAATGTAAAAAGAATAGTATGTCTTGTAATTTTACTGGCTCGCAAGCCTTTTTTTTTAACATGATAATCTGCTATGAGAGTTCTATGAAATTCAGTTAAGGTCTTTCGAATGGATTTGCAAATATATCATGTTAAGAGGCCGTATAGGTGAGATATGATGGAGGGTTTTATTATTGGATCATGCTGATGTTTCAATCCCTATGGTCTGTGTTGTTTATGTGTTGGTGAAGTGTGAAGAGCTGATGTAGGCTTCAATATGTTGTTATCTATCTGGGGCGGCTAGCAAGGATATGCTTGTATTGCTATCTGATAGTAAATAACTTAATATACATGTCCTACACTACACATATCTCATGTGTTTATGGGACATTGTTCTTTGCTNTTTTCATAATCTTTTTTATTTTAGATTTTTTTTTTTACCAAAAATAATTTTTGATTTTTTTTTTGAAATTTTTTTCAGAATCTTTTTTATTTTAGAATTTTTTTTAGAAACTTTTTTTACCAAAAATAATTTTTTTTTTAAATTTTTTTCGTAAAAAAATTTAGAAAAAAAAAATTGAAAAAAATTTTGATTTTTTTAATTGGTGGTGGTGGTGGCTTACGGAGAAAAACGGATAAAATCGGATAAAAACCTATAAAAACGGATAAAAACTGAACAGAAAATGATCTAGGCAAAATATCAACCTCGTTTCTCCATTCCGATCCTTGATCAAAGTTTTGAGCATAGTCATACTCATCTTACGAAGCTTGAATACTGATAAAAATGGACGAAAACGGATAAAAACATATGAAAACGTATAAAAACGGATAAAAACGTATGAAAATGTAAGAAAAAAAGGAAAGCGTATAAAAACAAGCGAAAACGGATAAAAACGGATGAAAACGTAGGAAAACAAACAATAACGTAAGAAAAACGAGTGAAAACGTATAAAAACGCATGAAAACGGATGAAAACGTAAGAAAAACGAACGAAATCGTATAAAAACGGACGAAAACGGATTAAAACGCATGAAAACGTATAAAAACGGATGAAAACGTAAGAAAAATTCGAAAAACTTTAAATTATAAACGGCCGTTATTATAAAGGACTAACGATGCAACGATATTTAACCAAAACGGACTAACGTGTAAAAGATAACGGAAGCCGCTAGCGCCAGTTAAGTGGAGGGACCATGAGTGTTATTCTTTTCAAAGATAAGGACTATCCGTGCAACTTTTAACTTTCAGGGACTGTGGATGAAACTTTGGGCAAACCACATGGACCATCTATGTAATTTACTCTTTGTTAAATCAAAAGTATTAACATACCGAAAATAAAAAACGTAAAACGGTAAAAAAAAATCTTTTCTTATCTATACCCATTGGTGATGTTAGGCTTTTAATGGACACTAAAAAAGCTAATGATCAGTGCTATTATTAGTGTATGTTTAGTGAAATTTTAGCCTCTTGAGGAATATTTAGCATGACTCAACTAAAACATAAAAGGGCGTTCAAAATAACCGAAAGCCCGACAAAGTGAACCAAACAGTTGAATCCAAATCATACAAAATTTGAAGAAACCGAACACTAGAAACATTTTTAAGTGCTTCTTTCAAGTACCCATGAATACCCGGACCTTGTTCTTGTCACACAAAAATATACACCGTCTATTTTTCATCTCAAGTATTTTGGTAATCCCAAATGAAGTCACCCCAAGATATTAACATTTTATTAAATCCGTTAAAACCCACTAATTAGCAGGCTAGTTTTGGGGAAGAGATAGTGAGAAAAATAATTAAAATGATAAAGAGTAAAAAGTAATTCTAACCACATGTTCAAATGAATAGGGAAATTTTGAAAAAAAAAAAATACATATAATTTTGTAAGTGCATTTGAAATGCGTGTTGTTATAGCTACTTCTTATTCTTTCCATTTTAATTTTACTCTCATTTGATCCTATGCCAAATGGTTTATGCATAGTAGTGCTTCGCATACACTCTTAGAAAAGTAGGGTATATCATACGAGTACACTATTGTTGCATAGAAGATATATAAAATCACATGTTTTCATGTAACAGGTGATCAGATCACCTTTTCAATAAAACCTCTGAAATCTAACTTTACATATTTAACAAGTTTTGATAATTTGGTAAAATGTACCAACATCAAATCGGCAAATGATAAAATAACTTGAAACGTAGCCAATTGAGTAAAATCTTGACAAGGAGAATTACATAAGAGCAAAAGGCTTGAGAAAAAACTAAGATTCTGTACTTGGTACTTCCTACTAGCACAAGACAGCAAATCCGTCTGGTATTTTCAGACAAAAATGATACTAATAAACTTATGGCCCTTTTTGTGATATAAAAAAAGAATATGAACATCAGCTAGATTAGCACTAGCAAATAGCGCCAAATTTTCTATGGTCGGTAGAGTATCTACAGATGTTCACGCTCCTGCAAAACAGAATGAGCCATGTGGTGTTAATTGCACAAGTTCCAAAAAGATCCATATAAAAGCAACCTACAGAAATTTTGACAAGGAGAAATATGGTGTGAACACTGGGAGGATTTGGATCCCAAATATGGTTTATCTTATAACACGTGAAAATTGCAACATTTTTAATTGCTATATCCATGAAAACATAAAGGTAGAGGTGAGAGTTCAAACCATTTGGTTATTATATATAAATTTTAAATATTGGTGAAATGGGTCGAACGGGTGTATAAGGGAAGGTCGCCTAAAGTGCACATCTAATTCATAAAACCTCCTACATCGCTTTATTCAGCATTGTTACAGTACTATTATTGTAATCAATTAATCATATAGTTTTAATCAATCAATCCAGCAATCTTGCCACCTCAACTCGGGACCTATTAGGTAAGTAAACTACCTATGGTTGACTATCATATTACGACTTATTTCAAAACAGCAATGATTTTATGCCTACTACTCTCATCCATGATCCCCGCTCATGATTAAAATAAGTAAACGAGAGGAAAAAGGTCATAAGGATTTAGCACCACGCACATATTTTGATATGGTACACCTATTTCATGCAGAAATCAAGTGACTTGCTGAAATTCGTTTAACGATAATCAAAAAATGATGAAATAAGGTTCACGATGTGAATATATTATCAGGAATTAACAAGTTTAAGTCAAGCAAAACCTTAAGAATGAACAGGAGATTGTTGTGATGAATGCACCACATATTGCATAAGATACTCTGATGATCATGGTCATAAACATAAGAAAAAGAATACCTTCATTTTTGGGATTTTTTCGCACAAAGCTCAGCTGAGCTATATAATTACTTTCAGCAAAATCATGTAATGTACGTCGAGCTCGAGCACCGTCGTGCACATACTCTTCCTTTAATAACTCTCTACGCTCATCAGTATCCTGCATCGAATATGGCATTAGTTAATGAATAGCTAGGGAAGAGAATAATAAACTAAGCACAGCACTATTCTCCCAAAAATATAAATATTCATAACAAGTACTACTATGTATTTTTGGCAAAAACAATTGTTATGCAGAACAAATTTGAAAGTGTACCTGCAAGAATTTCAACATCTGCTCTTCAATTGTACCATGCATAGCCAGAGTTTCTACATGGATAGGACGTGTAGCACCCATCCTGTGAGCACGACTAATCACCTGCTCCTCCATGCTGACAAATTCCAAAACACTTAATACTCAGTAAACGGTAAGGCTATGGGTCAAAACATAATTTTTTAGTATGAGTCAGATGAGTTTAACTGGAACACTTCTTTTCCTAACATTTAAATATACCGGTGCTTATGCTCCTCCATGCTGACAAATTCCAAAACATATGCATGCATACATCCATACATGCATGCATACATCCATACATGCATTTCTATGTTCATTAATATAAAGAAAAATTAAAACATAAAATCCCATGTCCACTCAAGGTAAGACTACAAAGTTTGTAAATGGAAAAAGTTTCACAGCACTTTTCACTAAAATGAAAGTGTTCTCACATTTCATATCCTGCAAAGTCCCTTATAAAATCATTTCTATAGTTTACCATTGTCACTAATGAGTCATGCGTTTATATACCTTTTATCCCAAATGGGTTCCATCAGAAAGACGTGTGTCACAAAACTCAGATCAAGGCCTAGTGCTCCACTTCCATCCATCAGAAGAGCCAGACAGTCCTCATCATGCTGGAAGGTAGCCAGTGATTTTACCTATATAAAATGCAAGTGACTTAAGATTGCCATTCAAAATATAAACCCATTAGATGTGACAAATTCGTTTTCAGTACTTATGAATGGGTCGATTTGGGTTCTATTATAATTAAATCAGGTATAAGGTTTGTCAAAATGCTACTTTAGATTGCTATGATAATATCTTATTGTAATAATAATTAACACATTGATTTTTTATTAATAAGATGAATAGACAAAAAGTATTTCTGGATCAACCCCATCAACAACCACCGCCCATACTAAAAATAACCAAGTTCCAACCACATGTTGACCAGTACAAACTAACCCACATATCTTGCCACCTCTAAACTCCATGCTCAAAACCAATACCAGGCTACAGTTTAACAAATTCAAAAATGGTCATTCGAACTACACCGAATTAGACAACCAGAATCTTACCTTGCGACCAGAATTCATTGGACTGTACATTCCCACGAATTTTATGCCAGCAACTGTCAACTGGAAAAAGTTTATAGAATCAAATTGTTACAGAAATTTCACACGAGACTGTTTTTGCTCCATAGAAAGTTGAGAATTAGAATTACCTGTTGTTCAATGACATGTATATGCTCAAGAAACTGAGAAAATATTAGCACTTTTTCTGGAGATGTGTTAAATCCAGCACAAGCGTTGCGTCTCCCAAAGGGAGAAACAAGATCATCAAACTCCTTGACCTCATGGTGCCTTATTTTATTGGATTCCTGCAAATCTTTCAACTTTTCCACAAGATATGAAACTTTACTGCTAGAAGTTGACTGCCAATCAGGATTCCAGTCATCCTACACTTACAATAAAAAAAGAATGATTCATAAAGATGGTTAAAAGGTAAGAAGAAAAGAGAATAACGCATAGATAATGGAAGCCTGCCTGTTTATATGAGGGCTGCAACTCAATAAGATCTTTCGGGACAGGCCACTTTGGGTTGGGGTTTTCTGGACGAGCTAATGTTTCGGGACTTTGCATCTCATATAAGTTTTCACAGCCCGGGAAAGTACACTTTTCACTGTTTAATGCAACGCAGTCCAGGCACAAAAGATGCCTACATGGCGTTATGACAGGTAGACGGCACCACTCTTGACATCTGTAAACAACGATGAATTGAGATAGATATAGTATGTGTTTGGATGTGTGGTTTAAAAGTAAATATGAAATAAGTATTAAATAATCAGAATGAGATGAACGGCTGAAATAAAAATAAAAAAATAAAAATAAAATAAAAAATAAATAAATAAAAATTTAAAAAACAATTAAAAAAAATGGAGAAGGTAGTGTTGGGATGTTCTCTAGTTTAAAGTTGTAGTACTCTTGAACAATTAAAAAGATAGTTTAAGGAACTCACTAATTAAATCTGATAGTTTAAGTCTTGCGAAATGAAAGCAAAGTCTCTTAAATAAGGTTAAAATGAGGAAGACAATGTTATTTTATTGTGCATTTAGATAATCGGTTTCATTGCAGCTGGTATGAAACTGACTCTTTAAACAAATACAACTAAATAAGTAAATATCGAAGGGTATGATAACCATAAACAGTTGAATCTTACCTCATACAGTTTCCACCAAATAGAATGTTATATCTTATAAAAGTATACTCCTCCGAAAGGGGATCCAGGCCATTTTCTACCAAGATATCCATTGTTTCTTGAATATCTTCTCCTGCATCTGTTACTTTTATATGTCCAGCCACACAGCAAGATAACCTCACATTTCTAATAAGGGTACTTCTGAACTTCCATTGCTTTGGGTTCAACAAACTCTCAACATGTGAAGGATCATTCCAATCAGCCATAAGTATATTTCTCCTCACAGTAACAACCAATTCATTATATGTCTTCGCATGCTCTTCATTAAAATGAATAAAAGTCACGTTTTTTATACAGGGAGGAATCATCAATAAATCTTTTTTCCTAGCACTAATCATGCACCTCCTAAGTAACTGTAACAAGCGGGCCCGACCCTCTTCCATTTTAGCCTCAAATGGCCTAAGAATGCCCGAATCCCATGACCGCTGATCCAACCCGTATGCTTCTTCTCTGAGGAACTTAAGCATGGGTTGAAGATTTGAAAGTTGACTATTTGGAGTATTAGGAGTGGGTGTTCCAGTTAACAACCAACGACTAGAAGCAGTTAATGAAACTGATAACTGTAATTTGTTTGTCAAATTCAAACTTGAGCCAAGGGTGTGACCTTCATCAAACACAACTCTGAGCCAATGAACTTGCATCAAAACACTTCTCTTTTTTGGGCTCCATTCAGCACTTAAACGACTGAAAGTCGTGATGACAACATCATAGTCCCAAGCAATATTATGAACCAAAGGCTTTTTGTGATCAGCCCATACATACACACGTAATTGGCCAGGTTTCACGTGCCTTTCAATCTGATTCTTCCAATGGTCAACTAGATTTGCAGGAACTACAATCAGAGTTGCTCGGGACAAATAGAATCTAACTGAATCAAGAGGCTCACTGAGAGCAATCCTAAGGGCAGACAAATCGAAAGTCAAATTCACTAAATTTTTTGGGTAATGCCAAGTCATTGTTCCCTGATCTACCTTCTTGACTAAACCAAAGGCTTTAAAAAGTTTATGAAACCCACGAATTTCCCCTGTAGCTAGCACTCTTGTTCCATTTAAAGGGTGGACTAATCCAGTTGTTTCCATTTTCGAAAGCTTATCTTGTGTTAATTTAGTCAACCACGTTAACGCCTTTTTAGTTTCGGAATTAATTAGTGCATAGTGCTCTTTGAGGACACTAGCAAAAAATGAAACATTTTCCTCTTTGCCTTCAGTAGTTCCTTTGGTATAAAATCCAGGCAAGTTTGTTACTCTCTGACCATTATCCGATGACTCTTCCGGCACCTTGCAACTCCGGTAAAACGGATCATTATTCATACTACAATACCATGAAGCTGAAGAATCTGTAGCATGTGAATCCTGAAGCTTCCGCCACTTCCGACAAGTCTCACACTGGACCCAGGTTTCAATAATTTGAGAAGAATATCCAGTAGCCTTCTTAGGTCTCTTTTTCATGTTTCTTGATGGTATGTATGGTGGATCATCTATATCATCAATTTCAGATAGTTTTCTCTTTTCTGAAGTCCCCTCCTCTCCTTCATACTCACACAGAAGATTTCGCTTAGTTCTGGTCCAGCTTCGGGTGCACTGAACAGTAGATTCAGTTGATTCTATGCACATTGGTGTTTTGGCTTTCTCAGAAGATTTCGGGATTGAACCCTCCAGAGATGAAAGGCCACTTCGACTAGTCCGGCTCACAATCTTTTTGCTAGCAAGCGCACTACCACACTTTATGCTATCACCGCCTAGCTCATAATAGCCACAATTCTGGTCATCTTTTTGTTTACACCAGATTATTTCTACCCCTTCTGGTGGATCCGCAAGAGTTCCTAGTGTTTTCAATATCAGGGACAAAGCGGTAATTGTCTTACCTAAGCCAGGTTCATCACAAAACATACCCCCACGGAAATCTTTAACAATAGGAACTGCACCTGTGATAACCTCTCCAGAGACGGTATTTATATTAAAATCAAACCCGTCTTCGGTTGCAAATCTCATGTACATAGGATTTGGAAATACTTGCGGGTCCCGCTCCCGTTTTAACATCCACTCAACTGCTGACTGTTGATGGGGATAAAGTTTAAGGTTCATAGATGGCATTACTGATGCTGCTAACAATCTTAGATGCCGACAAGTTGAGGAAATCCTAAGGAGTTCAAGAGGAGCGAGTGCAGTTATAATATTGATCATAACATCGTCTGGTAGCAGCCAGAAACCAGTTTCACAAGATTCATCTTCTGGGTTTATGTAGGAATGAATAGAATCTCCCTGCATTGAGACACTAGGTAAACTGCTAAAAATCTCGTGTAGTTCAAACAGTTTCTTTCGTGAAGTATCAGGTGCATTACAATGCTGGTTGCATTCAAGGACATGGCAATCTGAAACATTCCATATGGGATCTTCAATCTTGAGATCAGGTTTGCAAAAATTCAACATTGAGCGCCTAGCTTGCCAGTCACAGCTGTATAGAAATTTGAAGTTTAAAATTGTTTAAAATACAATCATCGTCTAAGTAGCAATGAAAGAACATGCGAATCATAAGATAACCTCCTTAAACAGTTTCATACACAATTACGCATATATAAAAGCACCAACGCATAAAAAATATTAAGGTTTTCCATATTTTATGTATAAGTTTTCAATATAAAGTTATCATTTTCAAAGGTCAAAGTACAGCCAAACTATGCTGTATTTGAGCCTAGTTAAATAAAGGCATATCCAACCATGACAACGTCTTCAAGTTACGTATCCACTCAATCAAAGAGGCTCATACGACATAGGAATAGTCAAGAAAGATCTAATGACCAAATTATAACTAACAAATGTCTCTAGTCCATTGTGTTTACTTGAAGAACTAGACCAAACCATATTAAATGCGTTTAGGAATTTTGCATGACGCTTAAAAGGCTTTCTGTATTCGGGTAATTTATTGCAGTACTTGTTCATAACAGTCATTTAGTTATGTGAAAGACTGTTGTGCCTCTATAAGTATGTAATGTTCTTTTATTATCTTGTGGGAGAAGTATAACCTAAAACTAAATCGAGAATTTTGATCAATTACACCCATCTTACGCAGGTCGTGGGGAGAAAGGGGATTAATAATTAATACACGAGTAATACGACAGAATTTGACAATGTAGTACCTCAAATGACGAAAAAGAGCAGCAGCAGTAGACTTAGAGCGCGGAAACTGCCATCCGCACCACAATGCAACGTTCAAATAAACATCAACAAGCACCACAACCCTCACCTCTCCCTCTCCCTCTACACTACGCACCACTCGCGAACAAATCCTCAAGCACTTGGCATTAACCAAGACCCAAATCTTATGCACAACACTAACACTCCCATTCACCAACCCTATCTTACTCAATTTCTTACCACCACTACCACTACCACTGCCACTATTAATCAACGACAAAACGACGCCGTTTTGGGAGACGAAACCGACGTTGTGGGATTGGTCACGGAAGATGTCGAGAGGAGTGAATGGGGTTAGGGTTTGGGGGGAATTGAGGACGAGGGTGACGTAAGCGCATAGTTTGTGATCGGGGATTGTAATTGCCATTGATTGTAATGTAATTATTTTTTAGGGTTTGAATGATTTCATGATATGTGTGATTCGAATTGTGTTTTGGGTTTTGATGATAATCAATCGGATTTTGAATATTTATTTATTTATGGGGAGGAGGATTTATTTGTAACACTTTTGTAATTCCAATTCTGTTTATGGGGAGTATTTGTAACCGGATTTTTTTATTTTCAACTGGTCCTTGTTGTTTTGTTTGCTTTACAATCTACTCCTTGTACTTTTATTAAATTACATTTTCATTCCCCAAACACAACTTTTTTTTTCCTGGGTTCCGACTTGACATTGCGAGCTGACCAGGGCGACTAACCTTTTGGATAGCCCGGAGTCATCGCAGGTGAACCTCCATGGCCACATGGGGATTAATTTTCTCCCCAAGGTTTGAACCTGGGACCTCCAGGCACAACTTATTTATTAACCGTGTCAAAAAAAAAAAAATAATAATAAAAAAAACTCAACTCGTATAACTTGTTTATGACACGAGCCCGTTTGTCTCTAACCAAAACCTGATTATTTTTGTATCGGTTTCGGATCGTATTTTCTATCATATCATTAATTGCCACCCCTAATTGCGAGAATAAGTCTTGCGGGTTACAAAGTGTGATTATATTTTGCTTTTAATGTTATTCTTTTAGTAGTTTAATTTGATATACTCTTGTTGTTGCTTTTGTTATTGTTACTATTACAATTAAATTGATAGTAATACTGAAAACTCCGTATAGGTGGGAATCATAAATATCAAGCTGAAGAATGAGATTACTAAGATATTCAAATATATACACGAGATTTGGACTTCAATTTTTTAAATGAAATTTATAATACTAGACGAGTACCTGTGCATAGCAACGGAATTTTCTAGCGACAGATGTTTTAGTGATAAAAAATAGTTTGTGTTACAAAAAAAAATAATAAAAATTTGAGGATTGATTTGGGGATTAAAAATAATGTTTTGAAACCCCATTCGACCCGGGTGGTTCAACCGGTTGAACCGTTCTAGTCGAGAAATGGGTCAATAACCCACCGGGCCAACCCGACGGGTTTGAAAATACACGATTCGTTAAGATCTTTTTTTATTTATTTATTTATTTATTTATTTATTTATTTTTTAAACTACCTGTTTTGAAAATACACGCTATAAGTAGGTGTAATACCTCGTAATTTCCAAGGTCATTTATTAATACTAAACATCGATTTATTTTAGACATATGATAACGAAGTCATTTTTGCGGGCCAATTTATTTTTTTTTTGATATAAATTATCACCCGTGTCACCGATAAATACTTTTGAATGTTAACCGATGCATGAGATAGTACCCGGTATCATTGATTGTCGCTCTTGGGCATCACCTAATGAGATAATACGAATGACTCCCACTTGCGAAGCGAAACCTAAATATAAGCGAACGATATGTGATATATAGACGAGAACTATTATTATACGAATTATATGTAGATATAAGTATGAATACGAATAAAGATCACCGATGAATTTCTTATATATATTTTACTACCGAATTAACCCCGACATGTTATCACCCGAACCCGAGCCCGAGCCCACATTTTATATTTTATATTATTTCTTTTGGACTGGGCCTATGGTTTTCATCAAGCCCACCGGGCTAAATTCTTTTTCTTTTCTTTCTTTCGTATTGGGCCGATTACACCACAAGCTCAACCCCATTCTTTCTTTTCTTTTCTTGGGCCACGACCACCCTAAGCCCACAACCATGTTTTCTTTCTTTTTCTTGGGCCACTGCTAGGCCGAGCCCAACCCAAACCAAAGTGTAAACATAAACCTTTCTATTTCATTTTGTTTTGCTTGCCACGATTCGAACCCGACGCCAAGGTAAAACACAAACTAGACTTTTTACACCCTTCCTTAATCTTTTTTTTCAAACCCAACAGCCTCGACAAACAAACACCAAAGGTTCCATGTCACATTATATTTTCTTCCCTTTTCTGTTGTCTTTGTTCGACTAGACGCAACACACAACACATCCAAATCTTCTTTCTTGTTCCCTATAACTCGACACCAACACCATTTCCTTTTCTTCCCTTTTTGCGTACAAGACTAACCAAAACCAAGCCACAACCTTTCTTCCTCTTTCTTCCTTGCGTGTGACTATAACCAAGACACAACATCAACATCTAGCCACCCTAATCTAAATCAATAAACAAATATATGTTTCTAACCCTTTTTCCTAACTCTATTAACCAAGGGATCTTGTGCCTCTTAATCCCCAGCCAAGGTTCACATGCACCCTCTTCACCATTAAATATTCGATTTAGTACAAGTTCTTTCCAAATCTCCTCTTGACCTAAGTTTAAATAATACAAATTAATCATCATAGCCCTCTTGTGCTCTTACTCACTCGACAAGACTAGACCTCAACCCCTTGACAACCTTGTTCTTATTCAAATGACCCTCCATGAAACGTGCACAACATGTTGCACATTTTTAACCTTCAAACTCATTCCTCACTTCCTATATATACCCTCGACTTAACCCCACCCTCACCACATTTTCACAAAACTCAGAAACCACTTACTTCCTTTCTATTGCTTACTGCCGAAAACTAAGGAAAGTTTACAAGAAATATTTAGGTCGAATACAAGTATTGGGTTACATATTTGAACGTGGGTTTGGTATTCGCTAAGGGTTACAAGAGTCTTGCTCGTTGTTCTTTCTTTCACCTCGTATCACACCACACGACATATTCACCACCATTTGGTGTTGTAAGTTTACCCCGATCCTATTTCTTTCCTTTCTTGATTTTACGTTTGCATGCATACACATAGTGACGTACCACACGTAGCCTTTAAACTTCACACATTACACATGGCCTACATGATTTTCAAAAACACCTCGACACCTTCCAAAAGGGTCTCGTTATTCTTTTTCTAAGCGTACAACCCATATATATTTTTCGACCAACTAATTCTTTGAACCAAGCTAAACCAAGTTATTGAAACATGCAAGAATTATAACTCTGAATACTAGCCTAACTCGGCCTAAACCGAAACACCCTTGAACGTTTTTCCAAAAACTATAAATCTTAAGTTTTGTGCCGAATGGGATAACGAGCCCATGAACTTTCTTAGATAAAATTTCGGTATAACAACTTATGAAATTTTCGAACTATTTTTGGATTTATAAAAACTGATTTTATAAACTTTATATAAAATAAATATGATAACTTTTATAAAAATACAAGTTAACTTTTCAAAATTTGACTTTGGACTAAGTTTGCAAAACTGTTTCGTTAAAGGACCAAATATGTAAAACTGTGAAACATTCGGACTTTTAATGAACTATGATATTTTAAATAAACTTGAGGGTAGAAAGTGTAAATAACTGAAACTTAAAGAATAAAGTGTAAAATAAATGTTTTGGACTAAAAATGTAAATACTTTTAACCTAAGGGTATAAATTGTAACTTTTGCTAAGTAAAGGGATAAAAACTTAAAAATAATATTTTTACTATAACTTTCTCTTATTTTACATATATATAATATATATACTTTTTAAAGATAATTATATACATGTATACTTTATATATATTATTAGACTTAAACAAATTTGACTACGAATAAAAATATTTAAAATAAATATTTTTATTGACGATATAACGACTCCGAATAATTAAACGATAAATGAAAACTTTATCGTGTCGAGAATATAAAATAACTATGTTAAGTTATTTTGGACATTTTATATAAAACGAGAACGATGTCATCATACGTAATAAGTGAAACACGGCATTCATACATCGAATTTGAATCGCCGATAATAATATATATATATATATATATCACATTGATTTAGGTCACGAGTCGGAGATCATTCATTGCTATTCGTAGCAAGTCACCGTTATTATTTAGGTACTATCTGAGTCTTGTTGATTACTACCAAAGTTATTACCTCACAGGTGAGTTTATAGTCCCACCTTTTAAATTGTTTTTGAAACCCCGTGGGGAGATACATGCGATAAATAGAACACAAGTATTTTTATGTATGCGATGAATTACCGAATATTGCCTAAGTTGACTAGTGCTACAAGTCCCTCGTTTCACGAACCTTAATCACTTGAGAGTGAGCGCGAATATAGTTGGTAGATCTATCGGAATGGCAGCCCATCTTTACCAAGGTGATTACTTGGTAGGAGATGTGCTATATTCGAGGAAATAGAAATTTTGCACATTTCTATTCACCGAGGGCCCCTTTGACATTTGCATTCTTTGTAGTGTAAGTGATTATTATTATCTTTTATGATATGGCGACGCGATGTTAAGGCTTGCGATTCGTGAGGCTTAGGAGCAATATTGTCACCCGATATATGTATGTGTGCATATATGTCACCGGTTAATCAAGGCCAATCTACCTTGATTGTTTATTTCTAAAATATTTGACTTGTGTTCGCATTATTTACAAATTAAACTACGATGGATTCACTCAACCTTTGTGTTGACGTTTTCAGCATGTTTATCTCAGAAAACTAAGCGGCATGATGGCACGGAGCTGGCTAAAAGGGCACACAGGACCTCCCTTTTCTATGGAATAATGATGAAGCGAAAAGTGTACCCGTTTTAGGGGGTCATTTAAGCCCTAATTCGTGGTTAATATGATCAAATATTGCCCTAAATCGTTCCTTTTGTCATTTTAGGTACTTTTGAGAAAATTCTGGAAAACACATCATTTTGGACGTTTTTGGAGCATAAAGTGAAGAAAACGACAAAGTCTCAAAAGAATGCTGGAAATCCTTCCTGACGGCGTCAGAGTCACAAGGTGACGCCATCAGCCAACCAAGACAAAGGAGTGGAATCAGACTTAACTAGACGCCCTATGAAAGAATCAAGATGTTTTCACCTGACGGCGTCAGGTGTTAGGAGATGTAGGCCGTCAGGAGTAATGTTAAAGAGAGACAGCCCAAAGCTATTTTACAAGTGACGGCGTCAGAAGTAGATCTAAGGCCATCCGAGAACCCTAATGGCGGCGAGCTGACGGCGTCAGGATGTATAAGCTGACGCCGTCAGAATGTATTTTCTATATATACTTTTCTATTTTTCTTTCATTAGTGTGCAACTTTTAGTGTGCAACTTTTTGGGAATAAACCTTAGACGATTTTCAGCTGTATTTTAAGGGTTTTTCACCCTTGATTCTTCCATGTTCAATTAAAGATAAGTCCTCATTCAAATTAATCAATATGTCTATGTGTTGGGTAATTATATCTTATGCTTGTCTTTCAATTAACATGCTAAGCTAGATTTGTCTTGTGTTTGCTTAGATCTAATGAAACCTAACTATTGATTATTAATTGTATTGGATGATTGTTCATCGATGTTAGGCTTAAGAAAACTGGCTAACCTCCTAATACGGTAACTTGCTTGAACGTCTTAAGAAACATGAACCAATGCATACTAGGTTTGTATGGTTGTATTTAATGCATGAGCGAATTCTAATGATCCCATGTTAGGAGCTTCTTGCAGGCTCGACATAGGAGTGAAGTTGGAGCTTATAGAGTTGAGGAAGTACGTACGCCACCCCACGAATGGTATTAAGAAATACACCCGTCATCCACACAATTAATACACACTAATTAACCGATAAAAGATAGTTAGGGAGTAAGGAAATCTAAGTAAGCACATTTGTCTCCATATAAGTTTCACAAACCAATTAGCTTTAGTTATTTTATTTTATTTTGCAATAACTAGCAACTAATTCCGCCCACTCCTTCAAACCAGAGATTTTACTTGCTTTCTAAAAAATATAAAAATACAAGAAATAATCATCCCTCACCCTTAGACCTATTAGAGTAGTTTTTCATACCTAACGAACACTATTCCCTGTGAGAGAACGATCAATCCCCCGTACTTACCACTACACTATACTACATCGGTCAGGTACACTGCCTGGTGAGGTTGTAAGCCTCTTGAGATCCCTCGAGAGGTAAAACCTGTTGTAAGGTCGCAAAACCACGCATCAAGTTTTTGGCACTGCTGCCGGGGAATAGTTATTGTTTAGGTTGAATTTTTATTTTATTAGGTCTACTCACTAGATTCCTTTCTAGTGAGATTTTTTTTTTTAATTTTTCTAGGATTTTCTTTAGTCTATCTTTTTCTTCGTGTTTTTGTTCGTAACCATTATCATCCGCCGTCATGGAAGGTGGTAACATCCTTGATCCCAACAACCCACCACAACAAATCCCACAACAACTAAACCAACCTCCTAGAACCCGTACCTTAGGAGAGTATTCCCGACCTAGCCACCATGGCTATCGAAACACCATTGAGCTCACGCAAGGAGCCAATGTCACTCCCTTGCGATCCGACACCATCCGGTTGGTGCAAAGCGGATGCGCATTCCATGGACTTCGTTCCGAAGATCCAAATCAACATCTCAAGGATTTCCTCAATATCGTAGATTCCATAGACCTTGATGTTGCTACTCGAGAGACGACCCAATCGCGTCTCTTCCAATTCTCTGCGAGATCATGCTAGTCAATGGCTAGAGCGTCTACCCGCAGGATCCATCACCTCTTGGGATGATCTCACAACTCGCTTCCTAGCTCAATTTTTCCCATCGGGAAGAACCACAAAGCTAAAAAATGACATCTTGGCGTTCCAACAACGTCAAGGTGAAACCCTCTACGAGGCATGGACTCGATTCAAGGACTTACTCCAAAAAGTCCCTCATCATGGCATAGACCTTTGGCTCCAAGTCCAAATCTTCTATGACCATATCAATCTCCACACGAGGCAAACCATTGACCAAGCGGCCGGTGGTAAGCTACGTGATATAAGTGCGGAACAATCATGGGATCTCCTAGAAGATCTTGCTCTTTATGACAACGAAAGTTGGAATGATCCCCGTGATTTGAATAAAACGGTCAAGACAATATCTTTGCCTTCGAATAATTAAAGCACTTCCGACCGTAGGATCAAAGAACTTGAAGACCAAGTCAAGTTTCTTATGAAATCCTACAAGGCTCCTAAACCTTCAAGCCAAGTGAACAAAATCACTTCTTCATGNGTCAAGACAATATCTTTGCCTTCGAATAATTCAAGCACTTCTGACCGTAGGATCAAAGAACTTGAAGACCAAGTCAAGTTTCTTATGAAATCCTACAAGGCTCCTAAACCTTCAAGCCAAGTGAACAAAATCACTTCTTCGTGCGAATTATGTAGTGGTCCCCACGACACTCGTGATTGCATGGAACTTCCCGAACAAGCTTTTGCGGACTACGCATCCTCGCGTACCGACGGAGCGGGAGATAAGTGGTACACTTTCAAACCCGAGCCAAACCCTTATGGTGATTTCTACAACCCCTCATGGAAAAATCACCCAAACCTTAGGTGGAAGCCAAACCAAAACGTGCCCTAAAACAATTCTTCCAACCCACCTAATCGTTTTCAACCCAACGGTCCCTCATCGAACCGTACCTTCAACAACAATCCTTCCAACAACTATGGTAGTACCAATAACATTGAAGGATTGATGTCCAATTTTATGGCATCTCAAGAAGCTCGTATAGCTAAATTCACATCCGAATTTAATCAACAACAAGTAGAGATGACCAATAAGATTGACAACTTATTGAAGGCCCTCAACAACCAAGTGCTATCACCTCCACATAAGGACGCTAGGAACACTAATAGCGGACCCCAAATTAAGGACCCTTCTTCATCCAAGCAAGTCCACTTCGTTAATGTTGTCACTATTAAGCCAATCCCTAAGAATGAGATAGATAGTGAGCATAAGGAGGAAGTTAGGAAAAATGAGGATGAGGTTAAGGAAGTAGAGGTTGATAAGGAAACTAAGGTAAGTGGAGTAGAAGAAGTAGATGACGAAGAGGACTACTTCAATAGGTTACCAACTAGGGAAGAGCGAGCATACCATAAGGATTTATTCGATGACTCCGAGACACCATACTTCCTAGGTAATCCGATTATCAAAATGGGCGAGCCTTCTAATCTCAACATACCATGCAACATCGGACATTTGCATGTGGGAAAAGCTTACATCGACCCGAGATCGACGATAAACATCATGACTAGAGCCCAATACAACTTGATAATGAAAAATCAACTTGGGTATAGGGTATTCCCCGATAAGGGATGGATTAGTAACTTCATAGGAAGAGTTAGGGGATTACCAGTTTATGTAGGAAACTTCACCTATGTCACCGACTTTGTGATTGTAGAAGATATCTGCCCAATAGTCGATGCAAGTTTAACCCAAGTAGTTTTGGGAAAGCGATTTATTGAGGTCTCTAGAATGACTTATGAACCTTCCTTAGGGATAGTTAGATTTAAGGATGAGACCGATGAAGTGAACTACCAAATGCCATATAAGATAGAGCAATTCCATCACTTGTCAAACTTTGAGAAGGAGCTTAAACAAGCGGTCTACTATAGGAATGATGAGGATAGACGTAGGGGAGTAGACTATGTCATGGAAAGAATATTCGGTTTCTACAAGGATTGTTTGAAATTAGGACTGGATTATAAAACCGGACAAGAGGATGACCTAGAAACCGTGACCAACGATGGAGTCACGTAATGTACGGTGACTTTGAGTCTAGCCACAAGACTCGTTAATAAAGAAAAGCGCTTCTTGGGAGGCAACCCAAGCTTTGTGTGTGTTTATTTGATTTTATTTGTTTCCGTATGTATGTTATTTTTCTTGTTATTGATTCATGCTTCAAACTACCTTATTAAAATGCTTTATTTTGTTTTTAACTTCGTCTTAACTACATATAAAGGTATTTTGCAAAAGATAAGTGTAAGGGAAATCTAAATCGGTTTATAAGAACGAATGAACATGAATCATAACAATGTAAATTAACATACATATTAGTAATTGTTTGAGTCAAATGCTTGTATCGAGTCATAATGATATTTTTGCAGGAATTCCAGGAAGTAAGGTATAGTTTTTCCAGAAATTTTCCGGAAACTTAACATGAGAATTCTGTCAGATCATTTCTGACGGCGTCAGCATTACAACCTGACAGCGTCTGGCAATAATTTTCTGCAATTTTTGAAAGTTTTTTTTTCTTCCGGAATCATAAAAAGTTTTGTTAATTCTCTAACTTATAATCTCCAGGAATTCTGTAAAAACATTCATTCCACAAGCATTATATCCTATTATAGATTATACCGCCGATTTTACGCGAGGTTCGCCTTTATTCTTTTTCAGGTTAACAGGTTATTTTGGAAAAGAAGATGATTTACATTTCAGAAGGGAAGCTTTGAGCGTTCATCTTTCTTGGAGGAAGATCTAACCATGTTACCTCACTATCCACACCAAACGAATCAGGGGAGTATTTTGTTTCATTCTTTCATTTTCTTTACTTTTACATCTTTTATGTGAACATTGGGGACAATGTTCGGTTTAAGTGTGAGGGGGTAAATGAAGACACCTTAGAGTATGCAATTGCGCTTGATTTTTGTTTGTTCGATAGTAAATTGCTAATAAAACCGAAAGAAATATTTGTTAGGGCAATTTTAGCGCCAACTTAAATTTTTTTTACAACATTTAGAAGTGAAACTTTAGTCCTAATAAGCGTCTCATGGATAGGAAATTATATGACTAGCACAAAAACCGTACAACTAGAAAATTTTCCACCCAAATATGTGAGGTTTCTCCCCTAGAATTGGTAGGAAAAGCATTCATGTTTGATGCTATGATGTGTGTACCGGTAGCACTTAGATTCTAGAACTTGCGTTAGGACCATCTCAAATCCACAAGTGAGACTACATTCGTGTAGTAAGATCTACTACATGATAAGAGGCATTAGGATTAACCCCTTGTTTTACACCCGTGTTTTTGTTATAATTACATTGGCTACATTGGTCAAGTAATTCTCCAACACCCTTTGCGTTGTAGCCATTTTTGGTACACGATACCCCTAGTACACCCCTCAGAGCCTATCTTTTTGTTTCGACCTTTGAGCATCTTACTCAAAGTGAGAATTTTTTACACCCCACTTAAATGTACACCCAAATCGCCTTAGCCTACCTTGTATGCACTCACCTTTAGTGCATTATTGTGACAACATTTGTTAAACCCTTTGTTAATTATCAAATTGATTACATGGTTGCTAAGTCGAGTCATATCTTGTACATATTGTTTTGGGACGATTGGGACTCATGGGTAAAGTACTAGTTTAATGGAGTAATGGGGAAGAACATCATTATTACCCCCATATGTGCTAAATATTTTAAAAGTACTCTAAGTTTTTCGATTATCTTAATTCGAGTCATTAGAATAGTAATTGTAAAGTTATGTAAAAGTTCAAGTGTAAGGGGGATGCAACTCCCCTATGATGTATTATTTTGGATGGTAGGGTAAGAGTGTATGCAAAAAAAAAANTGTTTTTGTTATTTTGTTTTTAGCTTAAGTTGAGTCGAGTCTTGGCTTAGCAACATTGTATAGTACATGTATTTGATCATGATAATTAACTTGCCACCAGTAAAATACCCCCTTTTTTTGTAAAAGGGTTATACACCCCGGTAAATTGCATTACACCAAAAAGCATTGAAGTACAACGGGTGAGAGTGACATCCCTCATCTCAGTCCCTTAGGACACTTAAAGACTCTTATATAAGAATGACAAACCATTCTTATAACTTACCTAAACCAAACAAACGTTGAAGTACAATGGATATGGGTGAAATCCCATATCTAAGCCCGTTACATAGGCAAAAGTGCATACATAACAAGATACAACCATTTCTTAAAACTAAGAAATAAACACTACCAAATAGGCAACACATGACTAAATAAGGTCAACTACTTCCTGACACGTCCCTGGAGCTTGAAATCTTCATAAAATGCACCCAATCGTCCTGGAAGATCGTATAGTTGATCCGTAAAGTCATCATACTCATAGTAGTCCTCCTGATCACCTCCACCCCCTGACGATGAGAAAGTACCAATAGGCATATAAAAGAAATTCGCAGACTCATCAAAAGTGTTAAAAACCTCATCTTCACTATCCGAATCATCAATCTCACCAACCTTAGAAAAAGGGTTGGTCCTCTTAGTAGCAGAAGTAGAGGGATGTACACTCACGGGTGGTTTAACCAAACTTACAGTATTAGCAGAAACCTCACGAGGTTTCAAAGTATCCATACCTTCCACCAACGTTGTAGTAATGGGGCTGTTTGAAGACTCCTTATTAATATGCAAATCAGCACCATCTCCAACATCCACCACGTTAGAAGAGTTATCGGCAAGATCAAGAACCTTATTCTTCTCCCAAATATTCTCCATAGCACTCCTAATTTCACCAAGATCAACGTTGCCTTTAAAATAACCAAACTCATTCACTTCATCATTCACCAAAGGAGTAGTAGATTGCTCATTAGGAGTCTCCTCATTAGTGACCGCATTAGTGATTACATTCACGACCTTAGGAGTAGAATTATCCTTCGGTATGGAAGTACCAGCTTGGTCTTGATTACTAGGCTTAGCAACAGGTCTATAAATAATTTTAGGCTTACCCGCACCTTTTGCCTTGTTACCAACCTTAGAATGCTTATTAGATCCAAGACCAGCACCCACACTCTTACTACGGTTACCCTCAATCAGCTTCTTACGGAACTCCTTATCCACATGATCAAAAAGTTTGCATACAGAACATCGGGGAGGTTTATACTCAAACTCAATATCAATATTAACCATTCGATGCTCATTTGTCTTTGGAATAGGTATTGCCACCACAAGGGATTCCACAAAGTCATTCTCCGCTGAAATCTCAACTAACACCCTTGCATATGAATTCATTCCCCACGACTTAAGACACATATTACTCATGTGTTCATCAAACATTATAGTGCATCCCAATTTAGCCGTGATCATATTGAGCCCAACCATCGAATATGTCACCACCGGCACATTATACAATTTGATCCACACTGGAACCTTCTTTATGTCCTCCTTAACCAATTCAGAATTAGGGTTCAAACATGAAGCATTAATGGGACTGACCTAACTCGCCAAGGACCATGATTAAGGACATCCTCCATACCCTCCCTACTTGAGAACTGAAACATAAAGAACCCTTGATGTATCATGACATTCTTTAACCCGAATTCCTTCCAAACATTACGAACAAAATTTTGGACTACTGGAAACGCGGGTCTTTGTCCAACAAAATAGCCATAAAGTGAATTATTAAATCTGTGACTAATCGTTTCCACTTCTTCCTGTAAAACAACATCAGCCTTGGATAAGTCAACCCTAGGGACATGAGTGACTTCATCCGTGGCTTTAGCACCCACACAAGTCGTAGGTATGGTACTTACTACACTCGTTGTTACAGCAGCCCCATAGCTATTTGTATTAACATTATCATCATGTTTCAAGCATCCCACCTCACCATTATCATTAACAACAACAGCAACATTCACATAATCATTCATGCTATCATTGACAACAGTAGCATGGTTACCCGTCACCTCAATCTTGTCCTCATTAGTACCCTTAACAACAGCCGTAGCATCAACCAAACTAGTAGGCTCCATGTTATTGCTAACACAACGATAAGGCTTCATTGGTTTCCCATCTTTACCCAATATTCGACCATCAATGTTCTTCACCTTACTAGCTAACCCACTCAACAACGAACTAGACATACCAACTGACTTCGATGAATTCGTGTTCGTTTTATTGAGAAATCCTTGTTCCATCTCTCTCGTTAACCCACTTCCAATAAAACACAATGCAGATCCACGTAGAAAAACAATCCCTAACAATTTAGGGTTTCAACCAAATTGATAAAAAGTATAGCGATAAGCTTCAAAGAACAGCCAACACCACGAATCAAAGGATATAGCAATTAGGATCAACGATTGGAACCAATTATATATAGGATTGGTGAAGTCGGTTCCAAACAATCCCTAAAAAACGAATTACGGATCAAGTAAACCGAATAATAATAGGAGTGAATAGGTCGGTTTAAAACAAAACCTTAAAAACGATTTAGGGATTCCAACCAAACCGTGTTTATCATATCCCTACACCTTACGTTACAACCCATTGGAAAGCCCTCTTTGATAGTTTATCTTAGGTGCTTACGCTTAGTGGAGGTGTAATTGATCCTCTCCCAAGCCTATGGTAATCTATTTGCTATGACAGGTAGTGAGAGATATTGTCCATTTCCATTTATGAGATATAATTCTATGACAATTGAGAGATGAGAGTATACAAACACTATCTGTGAGGTGCTAGTGTTTTTTGTATGATTTCCGTGCTTATTATGATTAGGGTCGAGTGACTATTTGTTGTAATTACTTTTATATTTGTGTTAAATGACCCCTAACTCATATTTTGATTGGAATAAAAGCCTATTTGCTTGAGGACAAGCAAATCTCAAGTGTAAGGGTATTTGATGAAGCGAAAAGTGTACCCGTTTTAGGGGGTCATTTAAGCCCTAATTCGTGGTTAATATGATCAAATATTGCCCTAAATCGTTCCTTTTGTCATTTTAGGTACTTTTCAGAAGAATTCTTGAAAACACATCATTTTGAACGTTTTTGGAGCATAAAGTGAAGAAAACGACAAAGTCTCAAAAAATGCTGGAAATCCTTCCTGACGGCGTCAGAGTCACAAGGTGACGCTGTCAGCCAACCAAGATAAAGTAGTGGAATCATACTTAACCAGACGCCCTATGAAATAATCAAGATGTTTTCACCTGACGGCGTCAGGTGTTAGGAGATGTAAGCCGTCAGGAGTAATGTTAAAGAGATACGGCCCAGAGCTATTTTAGAAGTGACGGCGTCAGAAGTAGATCTAGGCCATCCGAGAACCCTAATGGCGGCGAGCTGACGGCGTCAGGATGTATAAGCTGACGCCGTCAGAATGTATTTTCTATATATACTTTTCTATTTTTCCTTCATTAGTGTGCAACTTTTAGTGTGCAACTTTTTGGGAATAAACCCTAGACGATTTTTAGCTGTATTCTAAGGGTTTTTCACCCTTGATTCTTCCATGTTCAATTAAAGATAAGTCCTCATTCAAATTAATCAATATGTCTATGTGTTGGTTAATTATATCTTATGCTTGTCTTTCAATTAACATGCTAGGCTAGATTTGTCTTGTGTTTGCTTAGATCTAATGAAACCTAACTATTGATTATTGGTTGTTGGTGTGTTATTAATTATTGTATTGGATGATTGTTGATGTTAGGCTTAAGAAAGCTGGCTAACCTCCTATACGGTAACTTGCTTGAACGTCTTAAGAAACATGAACCAATGCGTACTAGGTTTTTATGGTTGTATTTAATGCATGAGCGAATTCTAATGATCCCATGTTAGGAGCTTCTTGCAGGTTCGACATAGGAATGAAATAGGAGCTTATAGAGTTGGGGAAGTACGTACGCCACCCCACGAATGGTATTAAGGAATACACCCGTCATCCACGCAATTAATACACACTAATTAACCGATAAAAGATAGTTAGGGACTAAGGAAATCTAAGTAAACACATTTGTCTCCATACAAGTTTCACAAATCAATTAGCTTTAGTTATTTTATTTTATTTTGCAATAGTAGTTTTTGGGTTAGTTGACTAGCAACTAATTCCGCCCACTCCTTCAAACCAAAGATTTTACTTGCTTTCTAAAAAATATAAAAATACAAAAAATAATCATCCCTCACCCTTAGACCTATTAGAGTAGTTTTTCATGCATAACGAACACTATTCCCTGGGAGAGAACGATCAATCCCCCGTACTTACCACTACACTATACTACATCGGTCAGGTACACTGCCTTGTGGGGTTGTAAGCCTCTTGAGATCCCTCGAGAGGTAAAACCTGTTGTAAGGTCGCAAAACCACGCATCAAATAATCATATCATTCTTTTCAAACTCACCACTCTTTTGTGAAACGTTCCATACTTGGAAAATGTTTTGTAACTCTAAATATTTGAGTTTTCATGGAATGATATAAAAACTTATCTTTTGAATTATTATCTATGATTATGACTATGAACCTATGACGTAATTACCCCGAATTAGACTTCCGTTGCTCATAAAATTTTCGGGGTGTTACAGTAGGGCTGTAAACGAACCGGACGAGCACGGACGGAGCCCTGTTCGTGTTCGTTCATTTAATTTTAACTGGACAAATAAACGGACACGGACGCTTAAATGGATAAATTTTCTTGTTCATGTTCGTTTATTAAGAAAATGAGTTGTTCATGTTTGTTTATGTTCGTTCATTAAGACACTAAACGAACGTTAAACGAACATAAACGATCGAACATAGATGAAAATAGCCAGATAAATGTAAACTTTATTTAATTCTTCACAATATATTGTTTTTATAGGTGTTGTTTTGTTTAAACAAACCAATTTAAAATTATAAAATTAAAAGATATGCTATATGAACATAAATAGACAAATAAACATAAACGAATGCATAATCGAATGTTCATGAACATAAATGAACGGACGAGACTTTTGTTCATGTTCATTTATTTAACTAAGCGAACGTAAAATATTGTTCATGTTCGTTCATTTAATAAACGAACGAACATAAACGAGCTTCTTACCGAAGGGTTCATTAAATGTTCACTGAACGTTCAGTTCGTTTACAGCCCTAGCTATAAGTTTAAAAAGTTAGTTACATACTTGTTTAAGATAATTTAAAAAATATCTTTGTTAGAAAATCAGTTTAGAAAACTTGATACATAAGTTGTTGCACAATATTAAAATGATTGAAAATTTGTTAAGATATTTATTTAGCTTCTTTATATTAACTCATTGACCCAACGTTCATACCATAAACCATTTCTTAAAAGTGATTAGTTGAGTAACTTATTTAGTGACACATTAAAGTTTATTACTCCCTCCGTCCCAAATTTATTATCCCCTATTGATTTTTTCAGTATTTCTTTCTCAACTTTTACTATAAATATTTTTGTTTGTGTTATACAATTTTTGATAAAAATTATACCAAATGAAAATACATTTAAAACTCAAACCGTTCATATATTTTGTATCAAGAACTATGTAACATAAATAAAAATACTTAAGGTCAAAGTTGAAAAGTAAAGACCGAAAAAGTCAATAGGGGACAATATTTTGGGACGGAGGGAGTAAGATTTTTGTACAATATAAAACGATAGACTTTAGAAAACTTGTTACGAAAGTTTTTTCATAACATAAAATGTTTGGAAGATTTGTCAAGATATTTCTTTAACTTATATTAACTAATTGACAATATTAGTTGTTCACCCTTACTTTTTGGTAAAAGTTAATTGTCGTTTTTTAACTCTCAAAATTAGTTAACTTTTTAGTATATGGTAAAAGTTAATTGTTCCATTATAAGGTTCCCATCCCAAGATTAATTAACTTGTTAGTATTAACACTCAGTTCGCGAGTTAAAATTTGAGGGGAAAGGAAAGAAAATGGAATATTTTTTGTGTTCTTGAGTTATTTTTTAATAGAGGAAATGGAAGTGGGGTGGAAGATGGAGGAAGTTTTGTTAATAAAATATTCCTCCCATTTTTGGGAGGAAAGTGAAAGGAAAGGGAAATGAGTTTTGTGTAAAGACTAATATACCATTTAAAAAATATTTGACATTAACAACTAAAGGGCATACATGTAATTTGAATAAGTTATTTTCCTTTTCCTCCGACTCAAAAACATGATTTATGATTACTTTTTTTTTCCTTTCCTTTATCTCAAGAACATATCAACTAACACTTCATTTCTTTTTCCCCTTCTTTTCCTTTTCCTATTCTTTTTTGTTTCTCTTCACTCAAAACTCGAGAACTGAGTGTAACCGACCTTGTTCATGTATATATATAACATTACCAGGGCATAAAATTATTAGTATTGTCTAATAATAATAACACGTTCGCTCATCCCCAATTAGGGTTCCAAACATGACGAAAATTCCCCGGAATGAGTACCTGAGGTGGAAGAAGAACAAGAGCTAGTATGTATCTTTGATTTTTTTTCTCATTATTTGTTTGATTCACATATACATTCTCTAATTAGTGATTTTGTTTGTAGGTTTGGTCAACCAGTAAGCAGTACAAGAAGAAGAAATCTTGTTATTGTTGGGGCATCGGTGACGATGTAAGTTTTCTCTCTCTCTCTCTCTCTCTCTCTCTCTATATATATATATATATATATATATATATATATATATATATATATATATATATATTAAATTCCTACGGAGTACTTTATAGCAAACAATATAATCTTGTCAATTGTTAGTGATTAGAATGATGAGGAGGAGTAGTCGTAGTAGTTATTAACAATTTATTTATCTATTTATTTATTATTTTTTTTAACCACGTCTATTTTTGCTTCTAGGTTGACGCTCAGGTTCAGCAGGTTAAGATTCACCCTGTCATGCATCACGGCTCTCTCTCTTACATTTCAAAGCCTACACTTGCTCTTAAGACGCAGATTAAGAAGCTAAATGAACTCAAGAAGGAACTTTTAACGACGACATGGATTTATTGCTTTGTGTTGACAACCTGATTCACCTTGCTACTCGCTACTACCATGGGGCCAAGGATCTTCCTTTTAACTGGTTGCGGAGAACTTTTCTGCCAAGAGACAAGAGGGGTTGGAAGATTTCTTATCCCGATACAACAAATTCTCTCCATAAAGTCTCGGACCCCTGAGCTCTTATTCCACAAAGTCTCCCCAGTGTGCCCATAGGTTTTGCGGAGGTGGGTACCTATATGAAGCAAATGTCAAGGATGAGATTTGAACCTGAGTCTATTGACTCAAGCACAAGTGCTCCAACCATTGGACTAATGCTCCATTGGTCCAATGGTTGTGGAGGTAGAAGACGCTGTAAAAGAGATAGATACCGAGTAAATGGAAAAAATAGTAAATTATATATAGAGTGAAATTATGCAAATTTATTGACTATATGCTGCACAAGTCAAAGTTGTTGCATAATGATTCAGCAAAAGGGCCAATTTGGTGCATATTGATTCAGCAACCAAAACGGTAATTTGCTGCATAATGCTTCACAATTCAAAGACGTTTTGCTTTGACATTATCATATACTTCATACAAGTTAAATATTTTCAATGACCCAAATTAGTATTGACTATTGGAAGCCAAAGTTGGTAAGCAACCAAAAACCCAGTTTGATGCATAGTGGTTCAGCAACCAAAAAGGAACATTGTTGACTATCACAAGTCAAAGTAGACACAGGTTAATGTTTCCATCAAGAACACAACATTAGCAATAATCCATACCAACTACATTGTCTTTTTAAAATAACAACAAGCAAGTACAATGATCCAACTATTATGCCATAAACATTAGATTTTTATTAACATAATAAGGTGAGTACAAACCAGGGATGACCTTATTCCCTGTAATGATGAAAACCAAAAGATAACACAAGACCTCCATACTAAACTAAAAAAACTTAAAGACAACGAAAACAAAGACCCAACTTAAAACAAGATACTCCTTGAGCTTCTTCAATTGCTCATCCTTCTCCCTCATCAACATCAACTGCTCCTCCAAGTTTTCTTCCAGCTCATTCCTTGCCCTCAAGAGGCTAGGATTCATATCGACTGCTCTTAAATAACGACCATGTTTTGAGTGGAAAAGCGTGTAAAAAAAGTTGTGTTCATCATAATTTGCAACTTACCATTCAATATTAAACTACAATAACATTCATCATAATTTGCATTGGACACACTACTATTAAAATTAAAATGGCATTATAAAAGTCATTTAAAAAAATGGCAAAGGAAAAAAGAAAAAGAAAAAGAAAAAGAAAAAGAAAAAAAAAAGGAAAGGATTAGCGGGAAAGTAAAGATTAGCGCGTAAAATCTCATCACCATAACCGACTAAAGCTTTAAGAGGTTTTTTACACAGTGGAATTAGGTTTATAACACAAAACGGTTTATACATTAATGGTATTACACAATTATAGACCTTTAGAAAGGTTTATCATAGTTGGATGATGGCCTTAGAATGATGAGGAGTAGTTATTAACCATCTGTATTTTTGCTTCTAGGTTGACGCTCAGGTTCTCAAGTTTAAGGTTCGCCCTTACATGCATCACGGCTCTCTCTCTTACATTTCAAAGCCTACACTTGCTCTCAAGATGCAGATTAAGAAGCTATATCAACTCAAGAAGGAACACCTCAACGACGACGACATGGATTTATTGCTTTGTGTTGACAACCTGATTCACCTTGCTACTCGCTACTACCATGGGACCAAGGATCTTCCTTTTAAATGGTTGATGATGACTTTTCTGCCAGGAGACAAGAGGGGTTGGAAGATTTCTTATCCCGATTATGTCACCATAGATGATCTTTTGACTCTTCCCAAACCAGATGTTATATATGTTGAGTCAGATGATGAAGAAGAAGAATGCGACACCCCCAGCCACTCGGAAGCACGAGCATATTACTTGTTATGCCTGGAATCTGTATCCGCCACTCTTCATGATATCTACACAGAGAAACGGAGCAGGTTGACATCAATTAACCAATATGTTTTGAAACGTGATGAGCGAAACACAGCATTGTCTGAGATTTGTTACCTTGAAACGCTCCATCATGAGGCTACAGCAGCTCTTGCCCAAATGCTTGCTGACCCGTTCCTTCAACCATCGGCAGTGGCGGAGCTAGAAAAATTTCCGTGGGAGGGCGGCCGAAACTATTTTTATTGGGTAAATACATTAGATGGGAGGAAAGTAATAAAATTTCAGGATATACACATGAACTCGCAACTAACGGGCTTAGACCTAGGGGAGCGGGTCCTCATGTAGCTCTGCCCTTGACCATCGGACTGCTAATCCGATGGTATTGGTCTCTTCCTGATCCTCACTACAGCCGAATGGTGCGTAGGGCCAATGATACCACTTGTATTGGTTACGACTACTACAACCAATCTTTTGGCACTGTAAGGCGTCGTTAAGCAAAGTAGCAGATACAGTGAAAGAAACTATATCCTGCAAAAGAGCTCAGTAACAAGTTTCTTAGTTGTAACCTCTGTGTTGTAGTTTGTTTAAAATTCATCATCACTTTAATATACTGATGAAATCTTTTTTTTTTTAGAATATTAATAATAGTTTCATTGTTGTATAAATGATTATATATTTTATAACTATGTAAGCATTATTACCAAGTCTTTGTTTACAGTCACTTCATTCGATTTGAATTTACGAATTCGCTCTGATAATCCACTAATTTGTTGATTCATGTGTGTATGTGTTTGTTCTTTTTGTTCTGTATGTCTCAGTCAGGGGTTGCTTATTTTGAAACGCTTGTCTACACTGATTAAAAAAGTCAAGGAGATTTGTTAAGCCGTTAAGGATAAAATTTTGTCCTATCTTAATGCTCTATTGTGTTCTAGGTTGGCACCGTTTTGAATCCCGGGGATGCCCAAAAAGCCAAAAAGGCTGGAGTAAAGTTCATCATGAGTCCTGCAATTGTAAAGGCATGATAAAGAGTCGTATATTCATTTTTCTTGCTTACAGCACCTGAAAAGAGTTCATCTCTTCCACATACCTCTTTTACTTGATTTTTCTTACCAAAAAGATATATTTTTCACAGTTTCATATACAGAAGACACGTTTGCTACATATATAGTATTATACTATTTTCATATAAATTTATTTTATAGATTTGTATATAATTGGTCCGCAACATGACCATGTAAAATGTGTTTAAACAAAGGCTCAATTTTTTGCAGGACATTCTGGATCAAGACAGTGAAGACTTGCTATATATATATATACCTGGTGTGGTGACCCCAACAGAAGTATGTAATTATATCTACTTAATAATTGTTCTAACGTAAGAGTAAGGTATTTTTATTGCTTGAATCAAGTCAAATGGCAAAATTGTGTATTATGTTTCTTGAATACCTACACACTTGTTTCTTCAGTACCGTTTGTATCAGTTATTAGTTAAATTTTGTTTTTTGTGTAGTATTAAGTTTGAATTATTCTCATGGGAATGAAGTTTTATTTTACAGATACTGTCGTCATATAATGCTGGTGCCTAAATAGTGAAGGTAAGATGATCATATGACGTTGACTTTGACTTATATTGCAAGGTCTGGTTTTCAAAATTTTCAAATTGTTAGAATAGAACTATAGAAGTCTTATAAAAAGTTATAAATAAAAGTTTTGAGAGAAGTTTAGTTGGAAGATTGTTTCGGCATTTGATTATTCCTACCTAAACCAAGTAAATTACTTTCGTATCATCCAAGCTTGAAATATCAATGTGGCACTAACGGTTCTGCATTTTTTTGGGTGTGATAGGTATATCCTGTTTCAGCAGTCGGTGGTGTTCAATACATAGCAACTCTAAAGAAGCCTTTTCCTCATATACCCTTAGTTGCATCACAATGAATAACAATAGGTAGGTTATGTATATAGATAGCAGTTTGAGCCATTTGTTTATGAGCGAGTCGATTTGGATTCTGCTTTTTTGAACGGGTCAAATGAGTAAGATGAGACTAAATAACGACCGGGTCAAATGGGATGTGTTATATAGGTTAAAAGTCACCGAAGTGTGTTTTTATTCCATATGTGCATACAACCTTCTAACCCATTAGAAAACGACAAAAGTGCTTGCCGGCAATCGAGCCCGACCTGCCCTAAATTTGACGTGTTTCGACCCGAATCCATTCTGACCCATTACCCAACTCGCCCATCTTGCCTCATTCAGTAAATTATGACCCAGCTTCCTATTAGCTTAACAACTACATTATAGTGGATATGTAAACAGAACATGCTGGTCCCCTGTAAACTTTTAATTTGAGTAAGGTTATAAGAATCAAAAGAGATGACATAACTAGATGGTTGATGGCATTCTTATTTTATAGATTTAGTGGGTGAATACATTGCTCATGGAGCATCATCGGTTGTGCTTTCTGATGCTATTTTTGACAAAGAGGCGATGGCTCAAAGAAACTTCAGTGCAGTACATCAACTTGCTCGACTTGCAGCTTCAAAAGGATGTGAAGCTGTGGAAAGGTAGTCACTTTTTCATTTACTAGCTTGTTTGATTTCAGAAGCTACAAAATAGCTACATATCATCACGGGAGACTTGCAAAAGTACGTCGCTGTTGTGTAGATTAAACCTTTTTATTAACTTATGCAACATATCTTAAGTGTTTAGTGACATGGAGGTGTCAAAATTGGCAGGTAACAGATGAAAACTGTTCTGGTACATGTTGAAACGTGCCACCAAACTTTAAATAAAAAAAGTTTGTTAGTTGAGTAATAACCTAATTTTTAATAGATTGTTTCAGGAAGTTAAATGCTGTAAAAATCACTTTGGGAGATTTTCGACCCATTTGACCTGTTGCCATTTTAGCTAACTTTCTCTATGTTACATTTTAACGAGTAAGAGGTAACATAACCCAAATAGACTTTTGTTAAGTTAATGGGTAAATGGTAAATGTTTCACTGTTAGAAGCGATCATAGAGCTCCCTCTTTCTCTTTATCCGAGACACATAAACAGTTGTTATCTATAAAGTGTCCCGTTACAGTAATTACATTAACTGTTCGTTTTCTCACCATAGTGTAAATTGTGGTAATCTTGTTATGTGTAGGAAGAGAAGCAACAACCCCGGCTAGTTTCTTGTCAGCATTTGTCTTTTGATCCATACGATCAACTGGTATGGGTTATTTTTCTTTTTTTCTTTTGTTAGTAGTTTGTTACAAAATGCATATATGCGGGCCTATTGAAACTTTATTACATTAACCAGTTGAAACTTGAAACCACCATCTTAATTAGTTCTACCTCTCTGTATCTCTTAGATTATGTCGATTTACATTGTGTTGATTCATAATTTTCGTTTGAATCTGTTTCCATCTAACATGTCGCAGATGCAATGCGAACAAGATAGCAGCACTGTACACTTTCATCTAGTCGGAATACCATGTAGGTTTAGTTAGATTAATGGTATTGATGCAAAAAAACTCACTAAGTTTCACACATTTGTAGATTATAGAGATGACACTTCTAGGATTTAAAGGGTTGTAAATATCATCTTATATAGTTTGTGGTATGAAGTGCAAGTCTTTATAAATCTTTAGCGGTTGGCAACTACTCACCTATGACAATTGTTTTAGTCACCTTGTAAAGTGTTGATATACGGCTTAGGGTTATCGTTGGGAGCACGTTTGCAGAGATTTAACTTTGTTATTGAAATTATGACAAAACATTTTTGTATAAAAACCACACGTAAGCATGAACCTGTGGAATTCTTTTAGACTTAACGTTTCTTGACGGACCTAGTCATCGATCACCAAGTTTTGCATGAGCTGAAGAGCCCTGCCTTGAAGGTTACCTTAGACTAGGAATAATGGTCACGAAACCCATTACCTCAACGCCAGTGTCATATCACCATTCATCACACCATTATCAATCATGTCCACTTTGTAACCATTCGACGTCCTAAGAAATTACAAGTCAAACGACGACATTTTAAACAAAAAACGAAGAAAACAGAATAAGTAGTTGAAGATTAAGTAGTTAAGATTAAGAAGATAAGTGGTTAAGATTGTTATAAAGTTAATAACTTTTAAACAAACTAAAACCTCGTGTTAGTGTATGTACGAGAACTAAAATTGACTTGTGCTAAAATCATGTGCGTGCACGACATTCAAAAACTAGTACAAAAAGTACGAGACATCCTAAAAAAATATATAGGGAGTATTTTAAATCTTGCATAAAACATTCAACCAACTTGCATAATCTGATTTACGGAACCAAAGGGAAAAACAATCAAGATCAAAACATCCTATTAACTGAAATCATATGAATGACACTGTTAGTTTAACCAGCATTCAACATTGGCCGGTCTACATTGACAGCTACAGCGACAGCTACAATGGCTACAACCCAGCTCACAATCAGAGTTTGCTGTTGCTTAGTGCTTTTGGAAAATACATTCGGAATCATGCTGTAAATGAAACGAGATTTGAAGTTCATTAGGAAAGAAAATGGTAGCTATTAAGTGAACTCATCTACAGTGGACACGAAGAACTTAATTGAAGCAGTCTCATTTCCCACCAAATGGGTTGTCCACAACAAAGATTATGACCGAATATTGAAAAAAGAAAGACAATGAGATGTACAAATAAGTCCTATTGAGGTGTTTGCCCATGTGGCGGTGGCCCCGGAGGCAGTGGCGGAGCAATACCAGAAGGCATCCCGAAGTTTGGTGACACCGTTCCCATGCCACTTCCACTCTGATTCCCAGGCTGCAGAAGCAAATACAAATCCATGTCAACTTTTATGGTTAGGATAATCATAATGAAAAATATTATTTTTTGTTATGGTTACCACATCTAACCATTACTTATTTGGCTTAATTACAATATCCTAATCGTCTGGTTATATAGAAGTTCACCATAAAACTATATTCATCTATGTGATATTCTGATTTAGAATATCAGGGACAGTTAAGGGGGAGATATGTAAGCAATTAAGCATCTACTTGTATTCTTCACGGTAAGCCATGCAGTAAAAAAGGAATGCAATTACCTGATAGGGACCTAGCCCGGGCATTGGTGGCATCTGTGCACCTTGAGGACGGTTAAATGCGCCACCTGTTGGATACATCTGGTTTCCACTCGTACTTGACGGTCCCTGCATATTTAGCATGCTACCAGGTGGTGCACCTCCAGGTCCCGAATGCATAGGATTCATGCCCATAAAGTGGCCTTGCTGCATAGGCGGACCCATCTGATTCATTGCACCCTGCATCACATCAATGTAAAAATAAATGGCAACCCAACAGTTCTGATTTTCACTGCTAACTAAATTCACATGGGGAGGGTGGTTTCAAAACAATTTTTCTAAGATGTCAAGTCAAAAGATTATAACAGAGTGAATCTGTTTGGTGCATCAAACTAGTCTTATCAAAAAATCGTCTTATACTTTCCATCGACTATACTCTGAACATGTAATTCAGAATACATAATACTTCCTCTGTACCAAAAGAAAAAGTTAATTACTTAAATGGTCCCTGTTGTTTGTTGGGTATAACGGATTTAGTCCCTGAACCTTTTTTTTCTCGGATCCTCTCCCTGTGGTTTTGACCCGTAACGGATTTGGTCCTTTGACCAACATTTCTGTTACTTTGACCATTAAATGCATCACGTGCAAGTCACATGGGCGGGTAATTTTGTCATTTTGATTCAACACAACACATAATTCAACCAAACACTCATCCTCCTTCATCCTCCTCCTCTTCTTATCTTCTTCATCCAAACCCATATTTACCTAATCACTTTCTCACACATACTTACTCTCTTTATCACACAACACACACTCAAATTAATATCTCTCTACAACCAACCTCACAGTCACTAGCTCCTCCCCCGCACCTCCAGCCTTCAACTCTGCCACCGGTGGCGGCCATCTACTCTAATGTCACCGGATCTACCTCCACCACCTCTGCCTACACCTCCACAACCACACCCATCCATAATTCTTTTCTTTCTTCAAATTTATTTCGGATCTAGGAATCCATAACATTCATGATTTTTTTTTTTAATTATTTATTATTATTATTATTATTTTCTAATTAGGAAAGTTAACAAACAACCCAACGATCTAGGTATGTATTTTTGTTTGGATTTAGTTATGGATTTTTGTTGAGTAAAAATGGCTGTTAATCTTAGCTTCTGTTTTTAAAGATCTTGATTACTCCGTAACAAAGAGGAATAGTAATTTTTTATTTTTGGTTACCAGTGTTGGTTTCTTTTTTATTATTAGGATTTGTGATTTTTGTGAAGTTAATATTTTGAGTTGTAATACTGCAACATGATAAATATATTTGTAAAGTGATAAATATATGGTGATATTTCATTATGAACTTATAGATATAAAAAGTATTGTATTTTACTTATTGCCGATTGTTTATAAGTATGTTAGAGTTGTTTGTATTTAACAAAAAGTATTAACAAATTGGACGAAAAGTTCAATGGGAAGGAGGTGGGGGTATTATAGACATTTCACTTGTTTATCCATGCACTAAACAGTCAAAGTAACAGAAATGTTGGTCAAAGGACCAAACCCGTTACGGGTCAAAACCACAAGGAGAGGATCCGAGAAAAAAAAAATAAGTTCAGGACTAAATCTGTTATACCTGATAAACCACATGGACCATTAAAATAATTAACTCCCAAATGTACCATTTGTTTTTTGGTGAGTTCTCAAACCAAATTCACTTTCACCATATTAGGAATTGGCAACTGCAAACTTGGTTGTTCTCTTTATTTTCTCCTTATCAAGGGACACTTTAGACATTTGATGAAAAGCAAATCATAGTTTTATGTCAAAAAGTGCATCTTTTGGGGGAAGAGAAACTACTTTTTTCTCTTTGAACATTTTCAATATGATTTTGCTTTGAACAAAAACTAAACGGTGTACAGGTAACTGACAGATATGAAAGTGCATTAAAAACATACCATTTGACCATGCATGGGCATAGATCCTGGCATGTTATGAGGCGGCAACTGAGGCGGAGGGCGAGGTAAATGAGGATGTGGAAGAAGTGGCATATGAGATGGATGCTGTAGTTGTTGCATGTTTGGTGGCTGCATTTGCTGTTGGTGTTGTTGGTGGTGATGTTGGGGTTGCTGAGGATTTTGTTGATACGTCTGCTGCTGAAACAGAGATGGATGTGGGCCAGGCGGTAAAGGAGGTGCTCCTAGAGGCAGCGAAGAGGATATGGATGATTTTTGGTCTCCTTGTGTTGATGTATCTAACGACAATGGCATTGCAACTCCAATCCCTGGAATGGTGCCTTCATTGCGATTCATACCAGCAAATGGTCCAGGAGTAGTTGGTGGCTCGGGTCCAGCAAAATTAACAGGCATGCGGCCTGTAACAGCCGGATTTTGTTCATTGAAACCTTGCAAATTTGAAGAAGATAATTAATAAAAAGAAACAAGCATAAAGCATCATTGCTTTACAATCGCATAAAATATGAAGCGTATATAGGCTTTTAGAACTAGACTGCAAGTATAGAAGGCATCATGATATTTTAAAGGTGGCAATCTTGACACATTTACTCACCAATGGGTGGTACAAGTTATGTTCTATCTGACTATCTCTAACAGGTCAAACACGTAATGACGTAAATACAAAATAAAATAGCTTAAAAGGAAATAGGCCGGACGTTTCCTGTATTCCAAACTCATAAAACCTCTTAAATGATAATAATCAATACTTAGAATATAACTAGAATAAAACCTTTTTAAAATTATATTTCAAACACTAATCACTATAAATTTTTGCCGAAAAAATGTTCGGGTCAACCCAGCTTAATTTTTTTAAGTTCATATAAAATAAAAGGTGCGTCTCGTATGCCCATTTCAACACATTACCCAACATGCTTTGCCACCTCTATAAGTTCCATCATTCCAATAATTAGATTGATCCTGATACTAACTGATAACCTCTAAAGATGGAGAGATGTCAAGGGATCAAAGTCCCTTGGACATAATCGAAGGATGCAATGTAGCACAAACCTTGATTATGGCCCATGCTGAATTTATCACGGGCTGGTTCCCCAGGCCTATTTCTGCACCAAAATTTTGTTGTGTTGTCACTGCTGCCACTGCATTAAAAAATATGAAAGTTCAGTACCGAGATTGGAAAAGTCTGGCCATATATATTTGAATTCTTATGGCAGGTGAAGATAAATCCAAAAAGGTTACATATCCAAACAAAAAAAGCTTTAAACATGGGCTCGCATGCCAGAGTTGCTTATGCTATACAACAATATCTTAAAACTAAGTTCACAACAAATTCGATATAACATAACTGTTGGTTTACCTGCAAAGAAGATATCCAATGGGATGCCATGCAAGGTCCCACACACCGCTATCATGTGCATTTTGGATTTCTAATTGTGGGTTTTCATCCCTGTGCATAATCACATATGATAAGTTGATGTAAAAGGATTTAATCATGTGCAATAAACAGAATACTAATACAAATATAATGAGAATAATAAATCAGGATTTAGTAATTAGTACGTGACAATGCACTTATACTATGTTCTAAAAGGGTTCTGAAGAGAAGACGGAGATACTCATATACTGGATATTATCATGGAGTTTTCAATGGCCAGTAGAAGATACCAGAAATAAGAGCGGCAATCTGGCATATAGTTATTTTATTTTTCTTACATTTTTTAAAAATGGCTATACGTCGGTTTGTAACTTCCAAAAACTTCTATATTACTAAAATAGAAAAGTTCCCAAGTAAATCGACAACGATTAGTGCAGAAGAACAGAATAAAAGAAGACATTACCCAGCTAGCCAGTGAAAGATAGATCCATCAAAACTCCCACTGACGAAATACTCCTCATGAAATGGATGCCAAGCCAGTGCTGGCAATTGGAAAAAACCATGTGTAAGACTAATAAACTGTGTATAAAAACAACAGCGGCACAAACTAAACATTCTGTTCTAGCGATGTGCATTTAGATAAAGCTGCTTATGTGAGCATATAGATCTGAGGACATATTGCTTGGACTTTCTTCTCTTTTTACTTGGTTCACTATTAAGTTGAGCATTTGTGCAAAAAAAAAAAAAAAAAAAAAAAAAAAAAAAAAAAAAAAAAAAAAAAAAAAAAAAAATCTTAGATACTTTTTCATATAAGCCAAACTAACAATATGGCTATTTCTGACATAGGCAGTTAAAATCTGAGCATATCAACTAAATGGCTAAATGCCATCAGATAGGAGGAGTATATTAATAACTTATATTTCGTATTACCATCAACTAGTTTGCCTCAATACCATGCTCATGTGGAAGAGGTAAAACTCAGGTTCTGCTGAAACTATCGGTACTATATTCGAAAATAAAATATTTGAAAGAAGATGCAGGGTTTCCATTATAAATATTGTTTATCTTCAAAAAAGAAAAACTTAGCATAGAATGCATCTTCTCCTCTCACTGACATTTACATTGCCTCTAATTTTCTGTTTCATCGCTTTTAATAATTTCATGAATTAATTACTAAAATTGTCCTGTGGTTTGACGGGTATCATGGATGGTAGTCCCTGTGGTTTTTTTCTCTTGGAATCCTCTCCATGTTGTTTGTGATACCCGTCAAACCACAGGGAGAGGATCCAGAAGAAAAGACCACCGGAACCAATATTGTGATACCCAGCAAACCGTAGGGATGATTTAAGTAACTAATGGGCCGTTTACTAAATTAAGTGGCTTGGAGATTTTACTATATTAGCCACCATAATTGAGAGAGAGAGGGATTTTTGTGGAACTCCCTATTAAGATGAAGTAAGGGATTGGGCCCACCCATTAAGTGGAAAAGAAACATCCCCTAAATCTAATTTTATTATATAAATCTTTGTACCTTACTGTTATTTCCATAAACTAAACAGTAAATTTAAAGGGGAAAACTGCCACTGTCTTCTCCCCTTACTAGCATTTACACTTTGCAACCAATCTCCTTTATTATTTGAAAAATACTTTATTCATGTAAATCCTTTTACTTAGTAATTATCCTTAAAAAGTAAACAGTAAAAATGTAACAAGGGAAATAGTATTCTAGTTAGCAGTGATTTTTTTGGGTGACCTCGATAAAATTTTCTAGTTAGCAGTCATTGTACAATAATTTATAGGAAAAGAGGTGCATGCAAAAATATAATATAACTAACCGGTTACATCCTTCTTATGACCGCGAAATGATTGCAGTTCTTTCATAGCCCTAATGTCATACAGCTGAAAAAGTAGGAATTCTTGTTCAATCATCATGGTAAGATGAAATGCCATTGGGCTATTTCAAAACTGGTAATAGATGAGACGATAATATGAACAAATGACATGAAACTGCACCTTGATAATTTGATCCTTGGAAGCAGTTAATACCCAATTACCATTTTGGTTCCATTTAACACAAAGAACGGTATTCTTGTGTCCGTGACTGCAAATATGAAGTATAACTGTTTATCATCCGAAAGGAATAGTATAGACATTAAATAAGGTATACAAATAACATTTGCACTAACAATGATGATAGCTCTTTCCCTGATTTAGCATCCCAAAGCTTCACAAGATTGTCTTTCCCGCCTATATAAACACAATAAAAAGTTCATGTAATGTAATAAAGACCTAAATGGTTTTAAGCAGAAGATATTATTAATTCATACCAGAAACTAGTAAAGACTTAGTAGGGTGCCAATCAACGCTCTTCACATCCCAACCGTGACCTGCCTGGGTTAAAGCCATGTAACATTAACTCTGATTATTTAATGTAAATTTGAAATTTACCATGCAAGTTACCTTCTCTGGGATATTTAAAGCACAAAGGAGAAAGTAAATATAAAACATTTGCAAAGAACAAGAAGCAGCACTAGTTGTTCAGAAATGTGCATGCATATTCTTTACAGAATCAGAAGTATGATTCCAGTAAAAATGCAAGGATAATGGTGATGGATGTGTCAGCCTACATAGATGAGAAGCAACAATGTTCGTAACAAAGATAAACAGAAATTTTACGAAACATTACCCGATAAAGAGCGCTCCTCCTGGCAACGAGCAAAGTCCCAAATTTTAACAGTAGTGTCATCGGAGCACGAACAAAACTTTAAATCTGTTCTACAAAAGCTGTTAACAAGTAGGATGTCATCTTTTGACGAATGGAACCAATATAAAAGATGTCTGAACAAAGTGAAAATAGGATAAAATTCTGTAGCTGCAACTTATACAAAAATATAATTATACCTTAGATCACGGACAGATTCCTTATGTGCAGTTTTATTGGCTTTCACGTTGTTCATGTTAATTTGCCAATACCTACAAACGTTTGCATATGAATATTTAATTACAAGCTAAAAGGATAGACTAATAAAATTGCCTTTATACAACAGTTTTATTTGGTGTCATTTGTGTTCCCCTGACCTCAACAGCTTGCACATTGTACACTTGCCTTTTTACAGTATAAAACAGTGATGTTTAGTGTTGCAAAAGGCACAGTTTCATCAAGTATTTCAACAGTGAAAATGGAGAAGTTTTGGAAGGAGTCAATCAAAATAATTGTTTCTACTGGGATGCAAGTTGTACACTTAAAGCTTTTTACAGTATAAAACAGTGATGTTTAGTGTTGCAAAAGGCACAGTTTCATCAAGTATTTCAACAGTGAAAATGGAGAAGTTTCGGAAGGAGTCAATCAAAATAATTGTTTCTACTGGGACAAATTTCACACACACACATCAAAAAAAAAAAAAAAAAAAAAAAAAAAAAAAAAAAAAAAGAAAAGAAGAAGAAGAAGAAGATTACTTTATTACGCCTGCATCATCGCCTGTGACCATCCAGTTGTCATTGTAACTCCATACCATAGACCTAATAGGGTCATCATGAGCCTGCAAATTCAAATATTTCAACAAATCTCAGAAGTTTCTGTTTACAACAAGATGAGAAGAAAACATCAGTTTGCATACCTGAAGGATCATTTCAAAATTGAAAGATTGGCCATTCCATAATGTGAATTCCCCACTGTGAGATCCAGTTATAAGGCGCCTACCAGTAGGAGTCCACTTAAAACAAGTACATATGTCAGGACATAGCTAAGAAAATACAATTCCATTATAGTAAAAGAGGTTACATCTAAAAGCAAGCAACAATCTGATCTATACGATCAATGTTGGGTAACTGTTAGGTGGGGACTTATGCAAAGTGAGTGCATATAAAACAAAACAAGCAACATTCTAGTTTTCATAAGCCATGTACATCTATAGTTCTAAACACCCAAACCAATACAGCCCGACTGTGCTACTAATCCTAATCAGGAGTAAAAGCCTGTTCTGTCAGTATTATTGGTTGTAGCTTTTTACTTTTTTTAACATTGTCAAATATAAATTGGTCGTGTATCTGATATTTTGAGTGGTGACCTAGTAGCGTACGTCCACCGAACTTATGCACCAAGTTAAGCTTCTATTCGTTTGTCTGCCCGATGAGGTCAGAAAACCCTTCAAGAGAAAAAGAAAGAGGGAGGATACACTTCACGTGTTGGTTTAAATATTTCCAGTGTAGAACCATGTCTAACCATTTACATATAGTGTGTGTGATATCATGCACAATTTTCCGTGGCAAAACACATTTCCTAGTGTCAATGTGTGCACATTAGAGCAGTAAATGAAAGAGGGCATTCTCAAGAAAATGAGTTTGGAAAAGAAATACAGTTCTATAACATATACGTGCGCTATATTAGAACTTGATTAGAAAGCCTCACCAGTACCCGGTTAATAGAGCAACGGTGTTTGTTCACCGAAGAATGAACAAACTTTGCTGCAAAGCTTGTGGATGGATTATCTGAATAGGCAACTGTTGGTAACATCTGTCTCCAGGATTAACAAAAATAAACATGTACACAATTAGCATAATCTAAAGGATGTTCATTGTTGCAAGGGACGGTATAAATTGGTCAGTTTAAATCTTGCAAAAATTTATAGGTGGTGTGAACAGAGAAAGCTGACTGACATCAATTGCTGCAGCAGGGGTTGGTTGTAATACTGTCCTGTCTCTTGTATCTCGTTGCCATAAACGGGTCTGCATAAAAATAGTCACATGAGCATATAACATAACAATCTGAAATTCAAAGGGAAGATCGTTAGCATGTAACTTTTAAGCAATCAGAGTTTCCCCAGAAAGCCCAAAGATGAACATTGATTGAGATCAGCAATGGGCAGACATTTTTGTAGATGACTATTTGTTTTTAATGACAAAAGAGGCAAAGTACACTTATTTGTTCTTTTTTGCACACATACAAGGCCCTCTCCCTCCCTCCCTCCCTCCCTCCCTCCCTCTCTCTCTTTCTCTCTCTCTCTCTCTCTCTCTCTCTCTCTCTCTCTCTCTCTCTCTCTCTCTCTCTCTCTCTCTCTCTCTCTCTCTCTCTCTCTCTCTCTCTCTCTCTCTCTCTCTCTCTCTCTCTCTCTCTCTCTCTCTCTCTCTCTCTCTCTCTCTCTCTCTCTCTCTCTCTCTCTCTCTCTCTCTCTCTCTCTCTCTCTCTCTCTCTCTCTCTCTCTCTCTCTCTCTCTCTCTCTCTCTCTCTCTCTCTCTCTCTCTCTCTCTCTCTCTCTCTCTCTCTCTCTCTCTCTCTCTCTCTCTCTCTCTCTCTCTCTCTCTCTCTCTCTCTCTCTCTCTCTCTCTCTCTCTCTCTCTCTCTCTCTCTCTCTCTCTCTCTCTCTCTCTCTCTCTCTCTCTCTCTCTCTCTCTCTCTCTCTCTCTCTCTCTCTCTCTCTCTCTCTCTCTCTCTCTCTCTCTCTCTCTCTCTCTCTCTCTCTCTCTCTCTCTCTCTCTCTCTCTCTCTCTCTCGAAGTTTTTGTCTGGTGCTTTAAAATTCTAATAGGGGTGGTTATCAGAAACGGGGGGTGAATCCGTATCTAACCCTCTCTAGATCCTATGTGTACTTTTTTTTGGGTTTTTTTTAATTTTTGTATCTTTTTGGCATTTGTTGTCTTTTTTTTTTTTTTTTTTTTTTTTTTTTTTTTTTTGGTTTGTGTTGTTTTACTATCTGTTTATATGTTTTGTAGTTGTGTTTTGTGTTTTGTAATAGTTTTATGGACAACGTTAACATTAAACGACAACGTTATTATTAAATTAAACGCAACGTACTATTATTTGAAAAATATCATCTAGACTATCACATTATTTAAAAAAATATCATCTGACTACATATGAGGATTATTCATTTCATTTTAAAGATCATGGAGCCTTGCACACCGACTGACAAAGCGTGATCCTCAGGACGTGCCATTCCAAGAGATCTCTCCATATGCCCATAAATCCAACTACTTGTCTGTCCTATGTTCCTTGATCTTACAACAGTTGTTCGTTTCGTTCTTCCACAGATTGATGCTAAGAGTTTTAGCAACGCATATATACGTGCCTTTGCGCTGAAGATGGTAGGTCGTGGTCATAGCAAGTACTCATCTGTCGTGTCTTTTCAGAAACTCAATCTTTCCACATGAGGTAAGATTATCTTTCAACCAACATTTTTTGCCAATAACACGCTTTAGGTATTTACGTTTGAATGATGACACTACTCTTGGTCTTTATTCTTTTTAATATATCATGTTTTATTTTAAAATTAATAACAGATGAGGAGATACTCATTATGGTTCGCATTTATCTACACACACACATGTATTTTAAAAACTCCAACATATGGTATGAGGCACATTAAGTCGCTTTTTAGATTATCGCTCTTTAAGACATCTATATGCAGTAATGATATATTTGGTTCATTTAATTTACCAGATGTTTCTTACAGATTCTGGAATCCCTGAGAACCGGGGAACGGAACAAATAGATCATAGACATGTAGTAGCGAAGATCAGAAAATAGGGTGGCAGCCCCGCGACTAGTTTCTTTCGTGATATAGCGTCTTAATAAATCCTCTATTTAGTGTACCCTCCGAACACTGCGCGAGAGCAGGATATTATCTTCTGAAGGTGACCAAGGTCAAGCAGTAAACATAAACAAATTTCTTGTTTGCGACTTAAGATGGAAGAAAGGCAAGACAATCCTTCAAGAGTCAATATTGCACAATAATTATCCTATATCAACCAAAATTGCTGATTATTAGTGTATTGCATTTAAATTTACAAACATTATCTTTTTACAAAGTCTAGTTATTGGATCTCATTTAATCAATTCATGTACATATTTTATAGTGGTTGGGAGTTACACACCATCCTTTAGATTAGACAATCCAATTCTTACATATGTTACAACATAAATCAGTAATCAAGTATTCTTACGCTACACGTTTTGGTGAGTAGATTATTCCGGAACTATCTATTGTCTATGTGTTTTCGCAATGGTGGTCCCATTGAAGTACATTTATTTATAAACTAATGACACTTATTTTATTAACTATTGATTTACACAACTTGAATTCTATATACTTTTCAATCATTGCTATTCTGTATTATGTTGTTTTTGACCGTGCAGTGTATATTTAGACTTTTCATATGATTAACATTCTATGTATTGATTTTTGTTCATTATCATTAGTATTCAAGGTTATGTTACTCACACTCATATTGGGTCAAAGCTAGACGGAA
>LBNU01019718.1:102687-113097 GCA_014162995.1 Artemisia annua
TTTGTAATACAGCGGTACAGCCCATTTTATTATAGTCAATCATTTGCTGATTATTCAATGTCACATAATCACCTGTCAAACCGCACATCTAAACATCCCTAATATGTATTTGTTGAAGGTTACTTTAGGTATTTGATAAATAGTCAGAAAATTTATTTTAGACCACACGTTTTGTCAAATGTTGCTTTTTTTTTTTTTTTTTTTTTAATATATAATTGGAGAGAAATCACGATATAACTATTGGTCACACATATTACCTTGGCAAGGGTATTTGCTGACAACGGGGCAATAACCAATACATCAGCCCATCGACGAAGCTCAACATGAAGCACAGGATCTCCTACTTTTGACCAAGTTGACCATTCATCCTCATCAGCATAAAGGACCATATCTTTTCGTAGTGATGTCTTATCGATAAAATGTAAAGCCGCTTGTGTTGCAACAGCTCTAACATCTGCCCACTCTGAGAAACAACTGCAAAGGCTCCCAAACTTTATACAATCTACACTTCCACTTGCTGCTAAAAGAATCCGGGGTCTTCTAGAACCATCACTGACCGGTTCCACAGAAGTCATTTCCTGAGTAACAACTAGTTATATCATGTATACGATACGAAATACGATGATTGTATATGTGTAGGATACATGACTTAGTTATTGATTTAATTTGTAAGTGAAAATGTTGTAAACAAATTTTTCTAATGAAGTTAAAAGTCCATCATATTATGAAGTTAAAAACCGTCAGTTGGAACTCACAACTAACAGTACCTCTTTTTTATTATAATCAATGAAGCTTGAATGTGAGTATATCAATATTACCAACTGAAGTATGATAAGTTAAACTTTCGATATGGAAAACACGAGCAGATTTTGTTTGTGTACATCACAATGCTTGGCAAAATACACCAAAAAAGCTAATACTACTTGTTGGAGATCTTTATCGGTTGAAGTAACATTATTTATTTATGCTCTAATAGATGTCAACATACTAAATTATACGTTCTTCTTTCGACAGAGAGCATTTAACATAAATTAACATCTAATCTATAAGGGATAACTGTATGGTATGTGATACAAACCGGGTTCACACAGGATTGGGTCAATTTGGGTCAAATCAAGCCCAATTACAAGTGGATAGAGGGAAAAGAGGTGGAGGTAAATCAGGAGGGAAATGAGCTGTCAAAACACTGAATGATTTTAGGCAATCAATTTAAATTATCCAGAAAATTATGGTGTAGAATCCTGCCTTTAATTTCTACCCATGATTCTAGTAATTGATTAGAATAAATAGGTGGCTAGTGCTTCATGTTTGGCATTGAGAATTACTACTGATTTCCTAGTTATTGTAAACAGGAGACTGTGCCCCTCTCGAATCGGGCCACTATCCTTAATTTCTAATAAAAACTCAGCCACTTTTCATCTTCATAAATCCTATATCTATCATTTGGTTCCATTGCCGGGAAACGAAACATGGTGCAAACCCGGAATAGTGACAACAACAATTCAGATCCAATTGCCACTCAATTGGCTGCCATATCGGCAAAATTGGAGGCAATCAAAACGATGAAGGAAGATATAGCAGCTCTGAAGGAAGGAGAACGACCCAGAGGAAGCAGGAATACGGAGGGGGAAAGTTCTTGGAGGGGTCGACAGCCGCATAAACCCTATAACAAAATTGATTTCCCGATTTTTAGCAGCGGAGACCCTCGTGGTTGGCTGCTGAAAGCAGAAAAATACTTTAGGTATTATCAAATACCAGATGAAGAGAAGGTAGAGATAGCTTCAATGCACTTAGAAGGGGATGCCTTGGACCTCTATTCATGGCTCTCCAACGGTCAATTCATCTTTTGGGAAGAATTAGTCCAGGCGTTTACCAAAAACTTTGGCCCGGCAGAATTCCAGAACCCGGATGAGTTCCTTTGTAGCATTAAACAAACTGGTTCGGTCCAGGAATATCGACAGGAATTCGCTAAGAGATCCTCTCGGGTTTCTAATTGGCCTGATCATTGTCTTTTGGGGGTATTCCTAAATGGCCTCAAAGATGAATTAAAAGCAGATGTACGAATTCACAAGCCCCGTACGGTATATAGTGCCATGAGTCTGGCTCTAGAGTTTGAATCTAAACTCACCACCCACCGACCCGGAAAAAGTGCTTCTTGGACCCCAAATTCGAAACCCTCTCAGCCGGATTCTAAACCAACAGAAACTTTCAGTTTGTTGCCGTCGACTGCTACAGCCCAGAAACCAACTGAAGGCCGTCTTTCTGATGTTGAAAAACAGGCCAGGTACATACGCGGGGAATGCTTTCGATGTGGGGATAAATATGGCCCCGGACATCGTTGTAAAACGGGGACTTTTAAATTTCTTGAGGTTGCTGATGAGGGGGAAGGAGCAGCGGAAGATGAACTCGAACAGACCAGTGAATTGGCTAAAATCAGCCTCCATGCGCTATTCGGTCAGTCTTCTCTAACAACCATGAAACTTCGTGGCATTTTAGACAAGGCTGAAGTCCTAATTCTGATTGATAGCGGGTCCACACACAATTTCATTTCGGATAAGTTAGTCAGTGAGCTGAAACTCATCACCCATTTTATCTCTCCTTTTGGCGTCCAAATTGGGAATGGTGATGTCCTACGATGCAACCGGATTTGTAACGATGTTGTGTTGCAGGTTTCTGACTTGCAGATAAAACAAAACTTCTATCAATTTGCCTTGGGGGGAGCCGATGTGGTACTTGGTATTCAATGGTTAGCAACACTTAACACGGTTCAAGCAAATTGGAAGGAGATGTTCATGAAGTTCACTATAGATGGTAAGGAGTACAAGTTACAGGGACTTCCACCAAATCTCCAACTTTCTGCAACATTTAGCCACCTCACTGCTGAAATCGTTGATTTGGACAACGCTGGACCAGCAGCTCAGTTTCCTCTAACCCGACTTGAGGACAAGTCGTCTCTTGGGGCCGGATGTATTGATACAAACCGGGTTCACGCTGGATTGGGTCAAGTTAGGTCAAATCAAGCCCAATTACAAGTGGATAGAGGGAAAAGAGGTGGAGGTAAATCAGGAGGGAAATGAGCTGTCAAATCACTGAATGATTTTAGGCAATCAATTTAAATTATCCAAAAAATTATGGTGTAGAATCCTGCCTTTAATTTCTACCCATGATTCTAGTAATTGATTAGAATAAATAGGTGGCTAGTGCTTCATGTTTGGCATTGAGAATTACTACTGATTTCCTAGTTATTGTAAACAGGAGACTGTGCCCCTCTCGAATCGGGCCACTATCCTTAATTTCTAATAAAAACTCAGCCACTTTTCATCTTCATAAATCCTATATCTATCACTAGTCTTCAAGCTCATTTGTATGTTCTGCCTTGTCAAATCATGTACACTGTGAATTATCTAGTCAGCTGCTATCAAAAGTTCTTTCATCACTTGGGCCTTGCAGTAATTTCAACCGATTCTTTTCAAGGTCGAGAGAGCTTGTTTTTGGCAGGCATTTTGGAGACGTCTGAAATATTAACAAAATAATTGATTATTCGTGTTTCTAGTTTGTAAAGAATATTAGGTAATAAGAAGCATAATTGTGACTGAACTATTGTGATCACATACAGTTGACTACAGATCACATACAGTTTACACGGCAACAAAGACAATCCCTGACTTATTCTAGTTGGCACACATGTATAGACTATGAGAAAAGTAGAATTATCATATCCAAACTAAAGAACACAACATACCAATTTCATATGTTAAAGAACTATATGGTTAAGTTAAATACATCAGAAAACAATATAGAAAGCCTAAATCGCATTATAGTGTGATGTATCATTGTTGTTTCAAGGAACATTCTTACCATTGCATTGAAGGTGTGAGAGCAGATGGAGGCAATAAATCTGCTCTACAAGGCAATAAAATGTGATAACGCAATCTACGATAAACAGGATCCTCCTGGCTCCAGATGACAGGATTCTAAACTGTTATAACACCTGAATGAGACTTATGAAAAATTATCACTGTTGCAAAGATGTATGAAATGAGGAGACTCACTGGACAATCCAACTAACTGAATCTCACAGCCCTAAAGGCAAACTAATTAAAAGTCTCTTTATTACTCTTTGGTAATAGAACACCAAAACCGGGCTATGGAAACCCCCTCAATGTAGTCTGTCATTCTGCCTATCCTTCAATGTACACTAATCAGTTACATCTTTTATTAACACAGCCTATCATGTCTCGAAGTAACATGATACAGCTGTGAGAACATCATCCTTCTATTTTCTATATACACAACCGACCACATTTCCACAAAACTATGTCTCGAGAAACATTGGTTCTAAGGACAAAAGGCTTATAATTATTATGGAATTCATTCACATCACAGCCATTTGACAAGCGTATACACACAATAAGCAGATGATACCAAAGACTAATATGGAATGAATAATAATAACTTTTTAAACGTTCAAACCGAAAATCCAGATCAGATTGGAGAAAAGTTGCAAACTCTACAGACGCATTTTAAACTACACATAATAGTTATATATTTTAAAAAGTAATAAACTTGCAATGGGAGAGAAAATGCAGAACTGGTCAAACATTTAAAATAAATAAAGAATGTAATCACACAAAACGGCTCTTTGAATGAAGGGTAACAAAGCAGTTCACAGGTTCCTAATCCGAAGCACACAAGAGTTTGTTATAGTTTCAATTCTAGCATCACTTCTGGTCAATGCAATATTAACTACCGGTGACGAGGCATCAATCCTTTATATAAATAATTATAGTACATAACTTTCATAATATGATTTTGTTCACAAAATTGTATGAAGAACAAAGACATGCCAAAAAAAATAGAAATAAATAGATGACACTACAGAAAGCAACACATCTAAAAGCCATTGAGAGTTCCAGTTACTACAAGCAGCAAAACATCATTCCACATTTCAAATCAACTGAATCAACTAATAGTTGTGTTACAATGATTATGACATAACATTTCAACTACAACGTTACTGTTAAAAATTGCTACAACAAGTATCAGCCTTATCCGCAACCCTGAAAAAAAGGGGCACACGAGTTTAGAAGCTACATATAACCTTAGCTCACAAATATATAAAATCTTTTTGCCAACATGGAAGTAGAAGAAATTATACATCATCTATCAACTTTGAACTCAATGATAATGAGTCATACAATTTGCTGATAAGCTGCGAAGTTTCAGTTGCTTTGAGCTTCGAAAAAACACGTGTTACAATTTGGAAGATGGTATATCAAATATAAAAGACATCACTTAATTAACATAACAGGTTCAATATGCTCAATCAGGTGGCCTCGCGTAGATGATAGTATTGATAACTGATGGTGTACCCCATTTCACGTCTCGGAGCCTACCCTCTGATGACACACACGTGGCACTCTGAGAGCATTCATTGGCGTAAAGTCCACTGGGCTANGTTTAATAGTAAAAAAATTCTGCAGTTTTCTATCTTGAATTTTTTGGAAAAGGGAGGGTTTTAACCTCTAGAGAAGTATTAAAAATTCAGAAAACGTGACTAGATGATATCTTTAGATGTGAAAGGTGCAAGTAAAATGCATTATAGTACAACAACAACAAACCCAATCCCGCCGGGGCAGGGTATGGGGGAGGTAGAATGTAGACAGATCCTACCCCTACCCCAAGAAACCCGGGAGTAGGGAGACTGCTTCCAACGAGACCTCCGGCAAGTGCAGGTGTGCGGGTGAGAGAGAAAAGAAGAGATCAAAAGACAGAAGACAACATGCAACAAGCAGGCAAAACACGCGAACGGATCAAAGCAAACAAAACAAAGGAAGCAATACAGAGCATAGCAAAGCAACGCGAAGGGCCTAAAGCTGAGGCAAAGCGAAGACGAGGCACCAAAAAACAACAAAACGCAGGGTGCAACAAAAAGCAGGCAAACCTAAGGGAGAAACACAAAACAAGGAAAAGCAACGCATGGGACCTAAAACTAAGGCAAAGCAACTAGCCCACAAAGCGCCCAAAACAACCTAAACCCACTAAACACCTAGCCGGAACTACCCTCCGATCCTAATTCTATCTCTCTACGCCTTCCTATCTGAGGTCATGTCCTCGGACAAGAGAAGCTCCTCCATGTCGATCTTAAGTCTATCCTCCCACCTGAGTTTGGGTCTACTTCTTCTCACACCATCTACTACTAGGGTTTCAACTCTTCTACTCCTAACATGACCGAACCACCTCAACCTTCCTTCCCTCATCTTCGAGATAATATTCTCCACTTCGAGTTCTGCTCTGAAGACTCCGTTCGGGATCATGTCAAGCAAGATCTTACCACAAGTCCATCTTAACATTCTCTGCCACTTTTCTAAAGTTTACTTACAAATTAAAAAGTCACTTTTCTAAATAATATTTGACTAAACATGTTTTTTTCTTTTTTTTTAGTTCCTTGGAAAAGTTTTCTATTTTATTTTTCTGCAACTAAACACAGCCTTTACCTCTTAAAATAATTTACCACTGTATTATCCATTCTCCTATATTCCATTGTAGTTTTTTAGGTAACATAGGAACACTATCGGGTGTCACCTTGAATAACATCACATCAACATCTTCATCTATTGATGATAAACTCATAGTGATCAATACCGTAGACAAGAGGCATTCACTAAGGTAGTGAAATGAGTATGAAGAATCACAAAATTGACCAAAAAAGCGGTCAACACGATGGTCAACGGTGGTCAACACCGGTGGTCGGATCTAGTTTTTAAATGGTGTTAAAGAATAAACTTTGTGATGTAATTGTTGTAGATGAGAAGAAGAGAAGATGATAGACATCAGATGGTGGCTAGAAAAGAAAGAGAAAAATGAGAATTGCTTAAGAAAACCCTAATTTAACAATGAAATCCTTAATTTACATATCATTATACAAACTTCAAATCTATAACAAGCATATGGGAACCATACAAACAGTGAAATTTAAGGCACTATTACCTGAGTGTATCGCACAACCGTGCTCGTATAATCAACAGCTCTTCGCTGTCCAATTTTCCTTGCTCTTTTCGTGGCAAAGTTATCTGCATATATATCAAAAGATTTAGTATATATATCACAAGGGAGGTAGGCTTCAAGCGAAGCAAAATTATACACCCTCCTCACAGTAATTGTCCTAAAGTAACTTCTCACATGTCAAACTAATTGTGAACATCAATTAGCAACAGCTATTTTAAGTCGATTATATAAAACACGTAACCAAATTAAACTATAATACTTCTACAACAAACTTTTACATGAAAATAGGACTTGTAAGCTACTAATCTTTAACGCGCAAAATTTAAGGGAAGCTGCTTATTCTAGAGCGAAGGCATGGCAATATCACACTCATCGAGCAATTTAAAAACAAAGGTGCAAACCCAAAATATGAACCCTGGCACACACCATTGGACAAATAGAATAATAATTATAAACTAAAGTCTAAAGTATGCAAGTCATGGTATTTTGAGCATCTTAAACTGTTTGAATTCTTATAGTAATAGAGAAAGACCGGAACGAAGAAGTGAAATCCATATCGAAGACCAAATCTTACAGCCAAAGGTGGCAGTTAAGCGATTTTAGTAGGCTCACGTGTACATATTTTCCCAGCAATTAGGTATAGAGATTCATGTATACATATTTGAAATGTACAAATTCTCCTCTGCGTTTTAGGTATAGATATACTTAGATAGTTCCGTCTAGGCTTTCTAGGGATTCTTAGCCTATAGTGTATAAATTTGCCTCTGCTTTGGGTATAGAGACTCATAGCATTATTTATCTTCTAATTTTGCTGCTTCTCCTAGTACAAAGACTTATATTTGCTCATACGCCCATAGTTTCTTATATGCTTGCCTGCTTCTTTTTTAATATGTTTATGCTTTTTAAGAGTTTATGTTTATATATGCTTTTTTCTTACATGCTTCAATGCGTCTATGTAATGTGATTACTCTTATAATCACACACACTGTCATACACTCATATTTGCACACGTATGCACTCAGATACACTTGTTGAAAGTCTTCCTAAAACCAGTCTCGCTACCTTCTCAAGTAGGGGGTAAGGGTAATACTGTCTACATCTTACCTCCCTCATACCCCGCCCAGCAGGATTGCATGTTGCTGTATATTGCAACATATTCATTGCCTCCCCAGCCCAGAGGGTTTGATACATAGCCATTGCATTAAATGTACCTTGGCCACCCATGTGTCCGTTGACTGAAATGTACCCTAGGCACCGCCAAGATGTGTACCTAGTGAGGTCTGACACAATAGCTCCTAACTACTAGGCCAATTTGGTGGTGGTTGTAAACACAGCTGTCACAGCACTATATTATCCAATAAATAAAATACAACAAAACAATAAATAACCTTTAGATCAATAAGTCAGACCGGCGAAATAAATTAAGACCCTAGTCATTTCCAGGTTGGCACTTGATATGCAAGAAGCAACTACCTCTGGTGATAAAGATATTGACAAACAAACAAAGGAGTGGTAAACTTGTTGCCAAACATCATGAATCAGAAATCTTAACACATAAGGGTGCACTAGATGGCTGCTATGGGTAATAATGTTAAATTCCATTGAAATGAAGAAACGAAAGTTACTATCGTTGAGTGGCATAACTTATCTTAGACTTGTTTGTATTGCCGATTTTTACAATAAAAAAGCAGTTAGTCATTGATTGTAGGAGCAAAACGACCTAAAACTTTTCGGGTTCAATATCTTAGTTTTGCTCTTAAGGTAGTCAGTCAATTTATGCATCTTTCGCCGAAACTAACAGCCACACATTCTCAGAAAGCCTCCTAACTGTTAACTCAATTCAATAAAAAAATTCAGTTAGCTACAAATACAAGCCCTAATTCCAAATACGCTTATTAAATGTCAAATTACCGTCATTAGGTTGATAATTAAGCTGCTGCTGCTGCTGTTGCTGTTGCTGCTGTTGTTGTTGATGAAAATCAGCAGTGATATTAGACGAAGAAGCGGAGGACTGACGCATCATTTGCGGTGGCGGGGGGAGGTGGTGGAATTGCTGCTGCTGTTGGTGCATCATTTGCTGGTGTTGCGGTGGTGGTGGCGGTGGTAGTTGTGGTGGTTGCTGTTGCTGCTGGTACATTGGCGGTGGTTGCTGTTGGGGATCGTTGTTGTACATTATTATTGTTATTGAAATTGAAATTAGGATTGTTGGTGATAATGTGTATGTATGTCAAATTTTGTTTTTATTTTAGGGTTTTAGTGACTGGTGTGTTTCAAGGACGATCAACTTGTTTTCTCTTTGCTTCTTGTAAAGGTAGGTTTTGGCAGCGGCCCGAGACCCACTTACAAAAATCATCCCCGAACCCGCGCCGATCCTCGATTTCGAGCATCTTGTCGGGACGATGCTCCCAAAACCCGCCTCATTCCCCATTAGCGTATTATCAGGTTGTCTCTTTTAAATGTGATACTCTATTATACTCATCTCGTTTCCCGTTTATTCTTATTTTAAATTTGTTAACAATATAATTTTATGGAAGAATCGAGAACCCATTAATAATAAATCAAACATTGAAATAAATCACGACTTTTTAAAATACGAGTCATTCAGACCCATGCGATGCACAGAGATTGGATTAAATTGTTTCTTGCATGTAGTGTTCAACACTAATATTCGTCATGTTTAAAACTCTCTTCTTCTTTTTTTTGTGATGGTCAGATTTTGTTAGTCAATAAGTTCCCAAGTTGTAATGTTGTTAACACAACTTTTGTTAGCATGGCATGAAAATTGCTGATCTTTATTCCATCACTTTTAACTGAGGTCGGGTAAAACTCAAAATGATGGTATACACACAATTTATGGGTTGTATCTAATTGTTAATTGAGACCCGTGCGATGCACACATAGCTATATCTAATTGTTATTTAGCTAATGTTTGTGGATAAATTGTTGAAGTGTAAGTAAGATCGCACATCTAATTAATAAGTGTCTGCATTAATGTTTAGCTAAATTAGTTTACTGTAAAATAAGTTGAGTTAAATGAAGCTTAAACGCATACGCCTCCATCCAAATAAGGTTTAACAAAAAATTGGCATTATACAAAAACTCACACGAAAAACAGTAATAATTATGGTGCGTTCATTACTTAATGCTTATTTTCGATAGGGGGTACTCGAGTGAATCTACAAAGTGTGAAGTAAACTATTGTAAACAAAAATGAGGTAATTTATATAAGTTTCATATGCACACATTTTGTATAAAATTGCTCGTTACGTAATATTCAGCGTAAACCCTTTTTAAAAAATTTATCATAGTGGATGCTCTTAAACTTAGTTTTTATAATAATTGATGCATTCTGCACAGGTTTACACACACACACACACACACACACACACACACACACACACA
>LBNU01019718.1:113427-128611 GCA_014162995.1 Artemisia annua
GGTGGGTTTGTGGTGGTTTGGCTGTTGGCTGACTGGTAATTAGGGCGGGTGGTTGCTTGTTTGCGGGATCGTTCGTTAGACATTTTATTGTTATTGAAATTGAACATTAGGATTGTTGGTGTATATGTGTTATGCTATGTCAAATTTTGTTTTATTTAGGGTTCGTTATAGTGACTAGGCTGCTGTTTCAAGGGACGTATTCAACTTGTTTTTCTCTTTGCTTCTTGTAAGGTAGGGTTTTGGGCAGCGCCCCGAGACCCAGTTACAAAAACATCCCCGAAACCCGCTGGCCATTCCTCGTTTCGAGCAATCTTGTCAGGGACGATTTGCTCCCAAAACCCGGGGGCCTTCATGTCCCCATTAGCGTTATTATCAGAAATTGATACTGACTACTATACTCATCTCGTTCCCGTTTATTCTTATTTTAAATTTGTTAACAAGTATAATTATGGAAAGAATCGAGAACCGCATTTAATATTAAATCAAAACTTGAAATAATCACTACTTTTTAAAATACGAGTCATTCAGGACCCGATGCAGATGCCACAGAAGAATTGGGGATTAAGATTGGTTTCTTGCATTGGTACTAATATTCGTCATGTTTAAAACTCTTCTTCTTTTTTTTTGTGATGGTCAATATTTTGTTAGTAATAAGTTTCCCAAGTTGTAATGTTGTTGAACACAACTTTTGTTAGCATGGCATGAAAATTCGCTGTCTTTTATTCCATCACTTTTAACTGGATGGTTATGGGTAAAAACTCAAAATGATGGCGTATACACACATTTACTGGGTTGTATCTAATTGTTAAGTTGAGACCCGGTGCGATGCACACAGGCTACGTTCTAATTGTCTATATTAGCCTAACTGTTTGTGTGAAAATTGTTGAAGTGTAAGTTAAGATCGCACATCTAATTAATAACGTTTGCATTAATTGTTTAGCTAAATATTACTGGTTAAAATAAGTTAGTTAAATGAAGCTTAAAAGCATACGCCCCCTCCATCCCAAATATAGCGTTTAACAAAAAATTGGCATTATACAAAAACTCACACGAAAAACGTAATTAATATTGGTGCGTATCATTCTAGGCTTAATGCACCTTATTTTCGATGTAGGGGGCGTACTCGACGTGAATCTACAAAGTGTGAAGTAAAACTATTGTAAAAGAAAATGGAGAGTTAATTTATATATATTTCTATGCACACCCATTTGTGTAATATTGCCTCGTTAACGTAATATTTCAGCCGAAAACCTTTTTAGAAAAAATTTATCATAGTGGATGCTCTTTAAAAAAAACCCAAAAATTTAGTTTCTTTATAATAATTGGATGCATTCTGCACAAGGTTTGCACACACACAACACTACACAACACGACACACACACACACAAAACAATTACAGGTAATGACCTAGCCTATACTAATATATACTATAGTATGATATATATACGTATATATTATACACACACACACACATAGTACTATATATTACACACACACACACACACACTAGTTTCAAAGCCCGCCCCGATGGACGGGGAGTGCTTGTTAATTATACAGTAAAGTAGGTTTATGTACCTTGTTTATTATTGCTACTATTTGGTATGGAAATGGTGTCTAATAATACACATTTGTATAACATTTAAATACATGTTAATTAATTTTTTAATGTGTGTATGTTTAAAATAGGTATATTCATTACTGTACATACAGTTTTAGAGTTGCTATAGACCATTCATTTACTTGTACATAGTAGAGGTGTATAGATTTTAAACCTTAAATGCTACTACTTCGTATATAACAATCATACATGTTCATTGTGTTGGTTATGACTCGATATATTGATCGTCACTTTTAAGCGTTCCCAACAATCTCCCCATAAAGGGTAGCGATCATTGAGATCTCTCTTTGATTTACATTTATTGATCATCACTTTTGCGTTTCCAACATAAACAAAAGAATAAATAGTACTCTTGAGGTGAAGAACATAAGGAACGATGTTAAAAAAAAAAAAAAAAAAAAAAAAAAAAAAAAAAAAAAAAAAAAACATGCCATGCAACTAATTCAATCGGATGGGAATTAATAAGGAAATACTTTTGATCTGCTAATGCTTTTTCTTTATATATAAATATCCAAACCCCAACCCGTTTTACACATGCCAAAATGCTCTTTGTTGCCCCAACGGTTTTGACCCGTTTATTAACACGTTCACCCTTGCCAACTATAAGTTTTGCTGACCTACATTAGTCCCTGAATCCATCATTGTCAAGTATCTTTTGGTTATTGAATATCGTTAGCATATTTTTCTTTAACAAAAGAAGGGTGTTAAATGTTTTTATTGTTATTTGTAAGTGAATGATATATTTAGAGATACAATAATTGGAAAATGAAGAAGTAATGAGACTTACGAATATTGTTGATAAAAAAGATAATAAAAAATAAGCTATAAACCCTTTCATAGTAGCTATTGCATCAATTCAACCGCATATAAATCCTTTCCTAACGTCTTTATGCTACGTTGTAGTGAGAGTAAAAAATTCACATCCTGTCAATAACATATTTCTAGGCCTTGAAACATGTTGGAGTATGCAATCACTTAACAAAATTTAAAAACATTTTCTTTTGTGTCAAAGTCAAACTCGAAGAAAAGTAAATGTTCAAAAACTTGTAAATTTTAATGCTCCTCATTTGAACTCATTCATCCTCCTAGTATATTTGAACGTGATAAATTTTTATTGAGTTTCTCTAATGCAGTCACAAACTCAATCATCACATATTATTACTTCTGGATCAACCTTTAGATACGTAAGTAGCTTTCATGCTAGAATTCTCCTTGGCGTTACTCACCTCTCTATCCCTTGCTTTGCCCCATTTGCCACAATGGATGTCTATCTACCGGAGCTCAGAGGTGGGTTTGTGTGTATGCGCCCTGCCAGAGCTAGCCTGAAAGAAAGTTCAATAAAATTGATTGATACTTTACTTACACGACACGTGAAAACTATGTAAATTTAGTCATTGCACTATATGGTCCGACATTATCATACTGGTTACTGAACTCATAGAGCATAAATCATTATTATCTTCGACATATTATTATTGGAATGGGGCATGTGCACCAGTTAATGTTGATATTGAAAATCTTTTATCGAATATAACATTTCTTGAATAATTTTAACAAACTCCGACTATATCAAATAAACAAACAGTCCAAATAATCCTTTACCGAACACCCCATTCGCACCATAAGCCAACCATTATTAGATAAATACCAACTAAAACTAACACCATTAATTCTTCCGATAACCCAGCAAGCAACACCACAATCACCAACTCTTAAACAAAGTACAAATATACCTCTTAAAACCAAACCTGTTGATATTAATAACCTCATGCTGAACCTTGATGTAAAATTCTAACAACTTTTGAAAGCATAATCCCATAACTGATATTAACAAAACTATTAATACAGCCATTTATACTGTCGTGTTTACTATTTTTTTTAATATATATCCACAATCTAAAATTCCCTCCACATTTACATTATACTCCTTCATTCACTGATATGCGGGTAACATCAAAACCATTTTTTGAATTAGACCCAAAAACCCCAAAGTGATTATAGCAAACTAACTGAACCTAAACTAAAGCTTCTGATTTAGTTACAGATACGACACCAACTCCAAATAGTAACTCTTCACACAAATCTTGTTACACTTTCTGTTTTTGACACTTATCTATCCATTTGATTGTAAAATCAGTCCTTTGACCAAAACGTCAAAGCATAGCTCTTTTCTATCAGCCGAAGGAGTAAGTTTATCATAATATAAAAACCGATCTAAGAATAATATATTTATTAGAGCTTGTCTTGTAAGCATCGACTTTTAATAACCATAATGTATTTCAACTACTAAATCTTGACAACTAAAAAACTATATGCCCGTCGCCACTTGCTTGCTCCCCACACCCTGAAAAACGCATACATAAGATACTATTAACTCAGAAGTTGGTCTGCCAACGTATCAGATGTAAAATAGTACCTGATTATGTTTTAGCATACTTAAAAATTGGTTGTGTGGCACGTGTGTGTCTAAAATAAGTGAGGCACTTACGAAATATTAGTGCTTGGCCTGCCAAGTATATAAAGGCATCTACAAAACCATGTTGCATTGCAGTAAGAACAGGTTCCAACAAAACAATAAAAGGTGATTTGGCTATTGAGATCTTACCTTGTAGTATGGTCGCACTTACAGAAAACCAATGTCTTGACACGTTATGATTAGCCATAGCAGACTCGTGTCTGAGAATTGATACTTGAAAAGATGGTGCAAGATGTTCCTCACTTATGTTATGCCAACCTCACAGCTGCAATTAAACCACCACATCCAAACACTACTTGTCACTTTCACTTGCTAAGGTATAGATGCAATTTTAAAAGACTGTAATTTACCTTGATGTTGTGGGGTAAAACAGGTCCCGCAGCAATAGTCTCAGAATGAACCACCCACCATAGCATGAAACTATACCCTTCATAGTTAGCAGGTAGCTTTGGATCTGATTCACTATTGTTCTTCACATGCTTTGTCAATGCTTTGAATAATCACAGAAAGATCTGTGAACACCATTCGAATGCTTTTAATATTCTTGAGGATATCTTGGTAAAAGATGTCTGAGTTGCATTATCCAACAATAGCCTAATGCAAATACATAAAAAATAGTGATCAAAATTGTTATTTTTGTGCTCAAAAACCAACAATTCTAACATTCCAAACCGTCCAAATTTTTCTGTTGAATGACAGCTGATGCTGAAAGCCTCTGTTGCATATCCCGTTGCAACATATTTGGTTTCAGTTTCATAATGAATTGGTGTGGCAACTGATGAACCTGTTTGTGGAACTACCTGCTGTGATTCTAGTTCTGACCTTTGGCCTTGTGCTGGCTGATGAGTATATGATATATAAGCCATAAGCCGCTTATATAACAAAAAACATAAGCCCAACTCATAAACTAAACCAAACACCCGCTTTAGTTATTCTGAAAGTTTACCTATCAAACACATTTCAGCCATATGTCAATCATCATCAAGCAACTGTTCTAATTGATCTCTAACCTAAAATAATCGGAATTAGTTATTAGAAGTATAGATTGATATAGTTTGCAAGACCAAAGTTAAAACCTAAAAGTTTAATTCATATAAAAATAGTGAATCTTTTAAACAAGTCTTGAAATACCAACCAACGTACCTTTAATTTGGAGAACTCGTTCAAGATTAAGTGTACTAATCTTTGCAGTCAACTTATCCAAAGCTTGATGTGTTTTTGTAATCGAAGGGGTTTACCCGGTTTAGGTCTATGGTCAAACCCTGTTGATTAGTAAAACAAAAGGTCGGAAACCATGGTTACCCAATAAAAAAACCAAGGGCTGTTGGGTAACGGGTCGGACAGACCAACTCAACAGCCGCCGATCATTTTGAGGTATTGGAAATTATTCATCTGATCCAAAAAAATGTTGTAGTAAATTATATAGCTTCTTTGAAGAAAAAATTCTGTTTTGCTTTTGATATATTGGCTCTTCATAGAGAACAGAAGATCACAACATTAAAATTATCACAAAATATCAAATTATTTATCGGGGAGAATGATAATCAATAGCTCTTGAAGGCTATAAAAGAATTGAGGCGTTGTTTCGCGTTGTTGATCATGTATATGAAATAGAACTTTCAATGTGATTCATATATAAATACTAATTTATGGTTCTCCTAGGTAACTATTAGAAAAGCCACCCAGGAGAGATACCAACAAATGAATAAACATATATTTTAGCAAAAGTTGACATACTTAAACATGCCATGAGCAAAACTTAATGTTAAGCATGATATAGGCGAAAAAATAATAAAAATAAAATAAAACATGTCACAAAAATCGTTGCGCTTTCCTTCCATACATCAGGTATGCAATTTTCTAGAACCATGACAGTGTCATATACCTCCCAAAACTTGCACCACACTTCTTAGGTATGTCCACAGTTAGATCAGTTGTTGTACAATAGCCTATGTAATCTATTTATACAAAGCATGCTCTCTTAAATTTCTTAAAAGACAAAACTATTATACTAAATGAAAATGGGCTAACAGAATATTGCGTTGGCGGTAGTACAGAACATCATGCTCTATGAGCTTCCAACTATGCATTTAGTAATGGCAAGTCCATGACATCCACTACAAAAACATTATATATTTTCAAATAAAGATACATATATGGATATAAACATATATAGATAAGTGGCAAAAAGAGAACTAAGTCAAGTGAAGGTGACAGTGTAGTCACTATAAAAAAAATGTAGGTTATATGATTTTGCCTCCAAATCTTTTGACGTCTTCAACTTTGTGAATGTATCCTATATAGTCTGCAAAGACAGAAGGTACATATTTGAAGAGGCGAATACACTGAACACAAAACATGAAATATTTATAAAGTAACCACAACGAGGTGTTTCAATTAAGTGGGTTAGTTGTGACATTGCATCTGTAGCACCCCTTTGGCCTAAACCGAATAAACAGCCAATAAAACAAATTAGGTAGAGAATGTGACATTTATACTTATGTTGTTCTGGTAATGGATAAAAAGTGGCAATACTTTCGCGTGCTGACCGATGATGGTTAGGTGTTACACGTGAATATGACCACCTCTTTGGACGCGTAGACGCTGCAAAAAGAAGAAACATGAGAAAAGTGTGAAAATATTAAAGCATTACTGTGTCATATGACTATCCAGAACGTCGCTATTGAACAGCGGTATACACAAATAATTGTAGTTACCACTCTAACCTTGTGGACCTACAACTCGAGTGGGTACAATAAATATTATTATGATAATAGAGAAGCTAGATTTTGGAGAATTGAGCTATGATAGAAGCTACAAACCAATAGGATTGCAAAAGAATTAGCAAGCACTATATCACCATCAAGGATTGCAGGCACATACCCCATAGAATTGATCTTTAAAAAATTATACATTTTACAAAAAAGGTGAGTAAACTATAGGACCATCCATGTAATTAATTTATTCTAGTAAAAATGTATGAAGTTTGTTACTCACCTGGGCTAAACTGTTCTTGCGCCGTTTTCCTGATAGGATTTACATCCCTGGGTTGTTGAATAGTTTGTGTCACAGTCATGTCCCTCTCCGGGTGTGATACTACCTAATTATCAGTAATTTAGTACAGAGCCTTTCGATACAGCAGTCATGTCCCCCTCCGGGTGTGATACAGCAGAAGGGGCCACACCATATATATGGTCTAATCATGTTCATAACCTAGAGAGGAAAAAGACTACATGATCAAGTTTATGATCAGTATATGATGAGGCAATAACTTTGGTATTGTGTTTGGAACTGAGGGCAAACATTACATAGGATACTGCAAGAGTTATAAAATACATTTTCAAGCAAAGAAAGTTAAGGCCAAGGATTAATTGGTTATAATGAAAAAACTATAAATACGATATGAACATTGAGTTTTTGCATCCTATTAATTTTGATCTTTTATTATTTGTTTGTTAAAAATCAATTCTACTTAAGTACTACTAATCAAAATATGTCAAATGAAAACTTTGAATATCATCGAGTAAATAATCAAAACATGATAAATGTAAAGTTCTAATGACCAGAAGTGGATGCACTAACCTTGGCTTGCTGAGGGACCGAAAAAATTCTGGGCTTTTAGGACTATAGTTAAACCTTGAGTGACAAGAAGGTTGATTGTTAGGATCGTAGTTTTATGTTGATATGTGGATTCGGGAGGTCGGGTTTGATGGAAGAAGATGATATCCATGGTTAGAAAGAGAAAGTAAAGAGAGAAGGGAATACTATGTATGTTTTATTGAAAAGAGAAAATGATAAGATTAAACACAAAGCATCATCCTCCTAGTGAAGTCTAGGAGGGTATAAATAGGCCAACACATGTCTAACTATTACAATATTACGCTTCTAGTCCATGTGTTTGAACCTAACAAGATAGCTAATGTAATCCCGTAAATGTCATTCCATTTACATGTTAGGATGATTCCTAACAATCTTCTCCCAATGGGGCGGCATAAGGGATTACTTACAACATTTCCTACAAGTACAAATACAAATAAAGAAAGGTCTTCATCGGCTCTTCAAGTGCTGAGGATGACTACAGTTGACGCTCATTGTTTTCATCTTGAACCTCGGCTTGAGAACTTTTTCTTCACTTGTAGGCAAATGATGTAATATGCATGAAATGGATTAACTTCCCCCCAATTCATGCTGCATGTCTTTAGCGGCTTCTTCGTACACTTCTTTTTGGCGAAGTTTCTGAATCAGCTTCCCCCCAAACTGACAACCGTCTTCAATAGATTCGAAACTTTGATGTAGTTAACATGTCTTCTAACTTTTGAAGTTTTGAGTACGCAGCGGAATTTGTAAATGACACAGTAAACCACACCAAATAAATCTGAGTAGTTACTTAATCACGATTATACTCAACGTGGAAACTCCGTTTGGGGGTAACATGCAAGAAATCAGCAAGGCAATTTTCACTAATGATGATGGAAAGAACATCCTTTTGCAAGAAAACATCGAACCTGATGATAAGATGCCTTGCCAATTACCAAAGAAGGAGGATAACTCAGAAAGCTTTGTGGCGCCCTGCAAAATCGGTAACTCTGACTTATTTGCATTAGCAGACTTGGGGTCTGATTCGTTGTGTTTTAGTGTGCAAAACAACAAGTACACAAAAATATCAACAAAGTGAGGTCAAAGTTATCGTGAGTGACAACAAGACTTGGAGAAATACAAGTAAACCTTTTAGGAAAAAGATTACCTCGTAAACTCGTGCAATGTGATATTTGTGAGACCGGGAAGTGATTTCCCGAGTCGTACCCCAACGAGGTGTGAATGGAAAGCTTCGTGAAAGATCGAGATTAAAGACTTGTATGTTTGGTTGAGAAAGATTGTTTGGTTTTATGGTACGTAAAATTAACGAAAATGGAAAATTAATGAACGAGGATGAAAATAAAATAACCTAAAGGGAACAAAAGGCAATTGGCAAACTAAGGAAATCCTAAAATACTACGGGAATCAAAAATAGGTATCGGGAATCCTAAAACATAAGTAAACAAATAAACGCGACGTTTATTTAAGATAAACGTCAACGTAACAAATAAAAACGTGAAATTTAAGCTACGCAAGTCCTACGGGCCTACAAATAATATTCCTACGTACTAGATGACAAAACAAAATTTTAGAAAAAAGAAAATTAATTTTTCAATAAAAATTATTTTTATTATGAATTTAAAACTATTTAACACTAATTAAATCAAAATAAATACTAAAACTATTTCTAAAAATCTGAAACTTTTCTGGAAAATCAATTAAGTTAAACTAAACCGAGGAAAATAAAAAGTTTGGAACAAGTGGTCAAAATAAGCAGAAATAAGCAGTTAATAAGCAAATAAGCAAAAACAAAGTAAAACTTATATAAAAGAATTGTTATGTGAACATTTAACAGAAAAGACCCAAGGGCATTTTGGTAGTGAGTGGTGGTGTTGTGGTCGTGTGAGGCTAGAGGTCAGGGGTTCGACCCCTACCTTTTGCAAAAAATTTTAAACATTTTTTTCTTGAGTTTTTCTTTTTGCAAAATATTTAACCAACTAAATTAAGAAACTTTTAAAAATGGATTATTGTTGAAAAGCTTAAACTGAGCTTATGCAAGTATGAAATTTCGACAGCTTGTATGTTTGAAGTCAAAGTGAGATTTCTTAACTAACTTAACCACATGAGGGGATAAGCAAATCTAAGCGAACATGCACACACAATACTAGGACAACACACACAACTTACAACAACAACAATTATACAATCTAGATCAATCAAAACCAAGAATCAAACAAGCTCAGTTGGGCTAAGTTGCATGTAGCGGCTAAGGTGTTCAAAATGGCAAAATGGGAAGCTATAATGAACAAATACATAAGCAATCTAAGGCAACCAAGGAACAAACTAACAAAAAAAAACATAATAACAACATTGTTTCAACAATTATACAGCTTAGGGGTCAAACAGATTCAAGATTGAGTTTAAGTGAAATTTTATAGGCTAGTAACTAGCCAAATAAGCCCATAAGCACAAACCAAAAGCCAACACCAACAAACACAATTAAAGTAAATCACTAACAAGCTAACAACAACCAACGAGCTAAAATCAAGCAGGAGCAAAAACAAATGATAAACAGTTCACAACTTAAGCTAATAAAGGGAAATATAAACTCTATAAACTAATTAAAGGGCTAAAATAAGCTAGACCTAGGGGGAAAACAAGATTAGGCATACTAGGGGAAACCTAAAAATCACTAATAGGGAACATATAAGCAGAGATATAAGCTGAAAAAGCACAAACTAGCTAAATTAAAAAAAAAGGGCTGCAGAAAAAATGAACACAGGGGCAAGTTTAGGGGCATGAAAGAGCTGTAGAAAAAATTCATAAAAATCAAATAAAAATACAAGCTTGTTCACAAGCTGGGAGACTAATTGCAAACCAAATTTCAGGTCCTAACTCCTAAAAATGAGTGAATTAAAAATCGTGGGGTGAAGGGGTTTGGGGCTGTTTTCTGACAGCAATTTGGTGTAAAAATGGGGTCAAAAGTGGGTGGTTTTGGAACTTTTGACCCACAAAAGTTCAAGATAGGTATATGTACTACTACCCTAACCTATTGAGAGCTATTGTGAAGCAAAGAAAACAAGAAAAGAGCAAAAATGAAGAATCTAACCTATTTGTTACTTGAAAACAGTTATGAATAAAAAAACTTAGAAAAACAAGTTTAAAATCTTTAAAACTTAAAGGAGATGCAAAGTTTTAATTTAAAACTTCAAAAAAACAGGTTACTTAAGCTAATCTAATCTTGCAAATTGATCAAGGCAGTTTTTTAACTCTAAAAGAAAGGCTTGTGCCAAACGCCCCTAATGTAACTGATTATGCAACTTTAACCCTACAAAAGCTGTTTTAAGCCAAAACCTTTGATCAAAGAAGATAAACATGAGTTTTATTGAAGCTAAACAAGCACACAACAAGAGTGAATAAGTAGTTGAAAAGCAGTTTGAAGAAGCATAGAAAAAAAACTTAAATTGCATTAATATCAAATAAAAGAGTACATCAAAGAAAATTTAAAAACTAAACGTTTAAACTAAAAAAAAAAAAAACTACTGAAAACCTAACTGCCTTTGAAAGGCTACAAAGGTATTCTATTTATACTCAAAATAAGAATTAGAGTTCCCCATGTTTTTTGTCATCTTCTGTTTGTGTTTGTTGTGTGAAGGAAAACAGCTTAGCAACACATTTGTGCTTCTTTGCATCAAATTCCAGCCCTTGGATGCCTCTTATGCAATCTCAGCCTTTAACTTACTTTTGGCGCCCAAAAATCTTACACAGGATTGCCAGCGTGGAGTGGAAACCCGTGATGCATCCTTGGAGGAGGTGAGCAGGGGTGCTTTTGAGGTTCTTGGAGATGGCGTGTAGCAGATATGGTTGGGTGATGGTGTTTTGTATGCAGGGTAAAGGGGAGGAAGAAGGGTTGGTTTGACTGTGTTGGTCAAAGGTAAAACGTGTGTGTGTGTTTTATTATTTCTGGTTAGGTTTAATTGTGTAGTGGGTTGGGCCAGGATTAGGGATAATGGGTAGTGGGTTAGGATTAGGTTAATGGGTTTGGATTTGGTTAAGTAGTAGTATTAGTTTAAGGTTTAGGTAATTTGCGGTAATTAGGTTTAAGGTAAATGGTAAAATTGGGTTTTGGTTTCGGGTTTGTTTTTTTTTTTTCAAGCTCACTCCATTGCCATATCCCGGGGTTGATTTCGACTCCGTCTTTGTTTTTTTTTTTTTTTGTTTTTTTTTTTGCTTCAATAAATGCTCTAAATGGTGTCGAGTCGGTTCGGTATTGTTCCATTATGCTCAGTTTTGCTCATATTTGCCTCGTTTTCAGTCCCTATGTACCTGAAATACACAAAAACACATTCCAAGAATATTTGTAACATTATTTGATCGTTTTCAAGTGTTTTTGGTTGTTTTGACTCGTAAAATGGACAAAAAGATGTGTGCAAAAAGGCACATATCAGGGTCTAGTATTAACATCATGCCATAATCCTTATTTCTATCCCTTAAACTTACAAGCCTAAGGAAAACTACTTTGCGGGTCGAAATGGCTGACACTACTAAAACGAGCCCTATCGGGATAGTAGATAATGTCATCCTTAAGATCAACAAATTTCTATTCCATGCGGATTTTGTAGTTATTGATATGGCTAACATTCCTAAAGAGGACCTTATTCTAGGAAGACCGTTTCTCTCCACTGCACACACCAAAATAGACGTGTTTAAGAAAGAGATATCGTTTGGCGTATACGATGAAAGGGTTGTGTTTAATATGGGAATGGTTTCCTCGATTTTAAATAAAGAGGAAGCAAGTTCATGCAAGGCCGATCAAATAGGANTAGCAGACTTGGGGTCTAGTATTAACATCATGCCATAATCCTTATTTCTATCCCTTAAACTTACAAGCCTAAGGAAAACTAGTTTGCGGGTCGAAATGGCTGACACTACTAAAACGAGCCCTATCGGGATAGTAGATAATGTCATCCTTAAGATCAACAAATTTCTATTCCATGCGGATTTTGTAGTTATTGATATAGCTAACATTCCTAAAGAGGACCTTATTCTGGGAAGACCGTTTCTCTCCACTGCACACACCAAAATAGACGTGTTTAAGAAAGAGATATCGTTTGGCGTATACGATGAAAGGGTTGTGTTTAATATGGGAATGGTTTCCTCGATTTTAAATAAAGAGGAAGCAAGTTCATGCAAGGCCGATCAAATAGGAGAAGAAATCTCACCAATACTTCAAATCTCCAATGATGTGTTCTCTTATACAACCCTATTGTGCTCTAAATATGAGCAAGAAGTCAACTCATATCCGGATGACGAATCTTTTTGGGATGACACTGATGAAGAAGATGAGAGATTGGAAACGGGAGATAAAGAAGGAGGACCGGTGACTGTTGCAGCGAAACTTCACTGTTTTGAACTATCAACAACCATTTTGGTCAACGGGTCAAAAATAACCCTTCCCACGTGTGATCTCATTGTCGACAATTGTAATGGAGGGGGAATGTTTAGAATTAGGAGACTAAAGAAGGAAGCGAGGGTTTGGTGGTGTTTTGAAGATGAACGGATTATCAACAAAACATGGTTTCAAGTCCATTTCATGAATGCAAATTTGAACAAAAAGGTAGAATGGACAGTTCACTATTGTACACCCGCCATTATGACATATAGAGGAACAACCCAAGCTTGGCCTACATGTGACCCTTGCAAAGAAGAATGTGATGGAGGAAGAATGCCCGAACTAAATCTGGCCAAACGAAATGAATGGGCATGTTTTAACGTAGACAAGAGAAATCAAGTAGGGTACCATGGTATATCATTTGACAATTGGGTAAAGGTAAAGTTCGGAGATAAACCACTGCACAAGCAAATAGAGATGCAACATCGTGACGAATGGGTCAAGGCTAACTTCTTGGTTGAAGGTGACACCATATATCGCTCCTAATGTTTGGGACCACTCACCAACTCCATGGAACAAGAACAAGGGCAAGAGGCCCTATATCCTACTTGAAGGGGCGTGGCACTAAGTCTAACTTAAAGACTCGATCATAAACAAAAGTGCTCTTTCGGGAGACAACCCGAATTATCCTTTTCCCTTTTTTTTCTCTTTATTTTGTTGGTTTGGTATGTTTTGTACTAATAATTTGCAGGTACTAAAGGAGGCATTGTGATGGGGAACTAATTTTTGGACTTTTGCACCATGAAAAATGCTCCAGACCTTTGCTATGGCGTAGCTCCTTCACTGACTACGCCTTAGCAACTATCAGGTGTCACTCGGATTAAAATCAGCAACTACGACGTAGCACTCCATTTCAGCTACGCCGTAGCTACCTTCATAAACCTTAAAAATGCTTTCAACAAAACATTATTTAAACTTGTATTAGTTGTTAAATGAACTTTGTGGGTGTGTTCCCTGTAAACCCTCACGGGACTTCACTTGTCCACTTGGCACACCAAGTGGTTTAAAAGGCTTGTTGCATACGCTAAATGCAACCGTGATTCCTACGAAAGTGAGTTAGGTTTTTCTTTTTTATTTTTATTTTTCTTTTTCTTTTTTAGGTTTTATGCTTTTGGTAGTTGTGTGATTCCAGGGAATTGAAGTTTGCTATTTAGGCGAAGCGAAGGCACGTTTTTCAACATGATCCTTCTACCATTTTCGAGAGCGAATTTCAGGGAAGTTCTCGTTCTAATTCTAATTTTCCTCTGATCGTCGTATATCAAGCGGTTAAGCTTAAACACGAGTCGTAGTCCCAACGAGGGTTGAATTGATCTTGTCACTCAAAATCGTGAGTTATGTGATGTGAATAGGTTTGAAAGATTAGATTTGGTTTTTAACTATCACTACGAGAAAAGTTTTAAAACTTAATGCGAATAAGAACGTGTTTAAAAGAAATAGAATTAAGAACACAAGAAAACATTAAACTAGATGAAATTGAAATTGTAAATAATAAAAGAAACTAATAAAGAAAATATTTTTGGTGTTTTGTATTTTTTTTTAATGAACGAAAATGATTAACAATAACGATAGCAGAAATAAAAGAAATTAAGAAAAAGTAAACAAAATAAAAGAAAGAAAAATTAAATAAGAAGGTAAAATTGTTTTTGGATTTTTAAGATTTAATAAATGAAAAGTAAACGTAAAACTTTTAAAAGAAAGTAAACTAAGTTTAAAAGATTTTTAGAAATTTCGGCGGAGCTCCGTTTAGAAATAAGCTAAACGAAACTCCACTCGATGAAACGATGAAGTGAATAAAAGTCTAACTCGACTTATAAAAGAAATGAGGATGGAAAATTAAATAACAACACTTGACTCAAAGAAAACTAAAACTTGCTAAATTAAAATGAAACTCGCTAAGAAATTAAACCAAACTCGCAAGACACTAAATCATACTCGCAAATCTAAAAGTTAAAAGTGATACTCGCTAACCCTAATAAGACCCATACTCGCTAACACAAAACTAGATACTCGCTAAAAATATGATGATACTCGCAAACTATTTTTCCATACTCGCAAGACTCTT
>LBNU01019718.1:132122-144774 GCA_014162995.1 Artemisia annua
CAAGTTAAGTAGATTTGTATGATAGAATTTTCCTCCTCCCGGATCAAGAATAGTGTCTTCATTCCCCATGTCAAACGATAGCAAAGATTTGGTTTTCATGAAGGATAAGGATTTTTTATCAGAAGTGAGCGAAAAGCAATCATTTTCCTTCAGACTTAAAAGTTGCTCAAAATTTTTGTTTGGAGTCGAATTCATCAAAGGATGAATTTTACCATCATCGAGTATACCTGGATTAAAAACTTTGTCTTCACAAGAAAAATCAGAAAGGTACTCGATGGAAGACTCATCGGAAGAAAAAGAATCATCCTCAAAAGGAGATAAGTCGTGAAGTTCAAAAGTAGATTCTTCAGTTACAGTTTCCATTTTAAATTCTTTTTCAAAATCTTTTTCATCGTCAAACTTTTCATCAAAAGATTTTTCCTCAAAAGATTTTCCATATAAAATTTCTTGCCATTCAGTTTGATCAGCCGTGAAATCAAAAAGATCATCATGACTTTGGTAATCGGTAAGCTCAAAAGTAGATTTTCCAATGACGGTTTCCTTCTCAAATTCCTTTTCAGATTCCTTTTCATTAAAAGATTTTCCATATAAAATATTTTTCCACTCATTTTGATTGGCCGTAAAATCAAAAAGATCGTCATAACTTTGGTCATCGGTAAGCTCAAAGTACGAACCAAGTGATGAAATTTGATTCGAGAGATTATTAACTTGTTTGTGATTAGCTTGAACATCGGAAAGATCATTATTATCACGATTCAGTAAAATCTCCAATTCTCGTAAGTCGGATTCAAAATCAAAGACAACGTCCTCATCCCTTGGTGGAATGGGATCAAGGAGAGCGAGCTCATCGGCGAACTCCTCAAGAAGAGAATCGACTCCAGAAGTGGTTCTGCCACTACTTTGATCTTTGGACTTAAAATGGGATTTAGACGGCTTAGCTTCCAAGTTAAATTCTTCCGGAGGGAGAGACGGTGGTGGTTCATTTAACAATTTTTCAATTAAGCGAATATCTCCCTCCATATCAAAGACTGTTTCATTAATTTCTGGTAAAACGGGATCATTACGAGAGAAAACCTCGATCTCTTCCATAGAGAAATCACTTCCCTCACTCGGAAGGGAAGGATGGGAAGACTCGGAAGAAGCATCAACACTAACATCTTTGACATCAATACGTTTAACCGAAAATGGATTGGCGGCGTTTGTAGAAGTTTGTTTGATATTAAACGTAATGGCCTCATCCTCAACTCGGAGAGTGACTTCTTCAGCAAAAACGTCAATTAAAGCATGGCTCGTCTTCAAGAATCCTCTCCCAAGAATGAGAGGAACTCGAGGATCGGCATCAAAATCACAAACAACAAAAGCAACCGGGAAATAGAACTTTCCAACCTTCACGATGACATCTTCAGCGATACCTTTTGCATGAGCGATCGAACGGTTCGCGAGCTCGAGATTCATTCGCGTAGGGGTTAGTTCGGGAAGAGATAGTCTTTTCCAAACGGACAAAGGCATAAGATTGATGCTTGCACCAAGATCGGCCAAGGCTAAGCATTCAATCATTCCCGGGAAATCACAAGGAATTAGAAATTTGCCGGGGTCTTCAAGTTTTTCGGGAAGCTTCTTTAGGACAACCGCCGAGCAATTCTCATTCAATGGCGCGTTAGCAAGCTCCAACAATTTTTCTTTGTTACTCATTAGGCTTTTGAACGTTGTAGCAAATTTAGGCATATAAAGCAAAGCATCCGCAAAACTCAAGTCAAAATGAAGATCTTGAAAAATTTGAAGAAATTTTTTCATTTGTTGGTAATTCTTTTCGCGAAACTTTGGGTTAACCGGATAAGGCAATGATCTTTTAAACTTTGGTTCACTTTGGACAATCGGAGGTTGGATGTTTTCGGTCCTTCCGTTATTAGTAGGAAGTTCCTTATCCTTTGTCGTCTCGGTCTCACGGTCGACTACCTTAGGGGGAAGAGAAGATGAGGTAGTTGGAACCGTAGGTCCTTCGTAAGACACACCACTTCTAGTCGTAATTGCTTTCAAGTCACCACGTGGGTTATGAATCGTATTACTTGGAAGAGAACTCGACGTTGACGGTTGATTCATTTGCATGAAAGCGCTCATCATTTGCTTAAGCTCATTAGTCTGTTGAGACAAGGTCGTTTCAAGTTCTTTCTTAAGTTCACTCCTCATGTTGTTAATTTGGTTTTGCATAGCTCGCAAGTTCACATCGTTTGTTTTGATATAGTTCGGAAGCTCTGGAGGGGGTTGAACTTGTTGTGGTGGTTGATGAAAAGGTTGTTGAGGTGGGGGAATATGTTCATTCGGAGGTTGGTTGTAGGTTGTTGTACGGTTTTGGTTGTAACCTTAGTTTTGGTAACCTTGGTTGTTTTGAGGGTATCGGTTTTGATTCTGATTCATTTGATTACCACGGTTTGGCACATTATGGTTTTGAGGGTGGTTATTAAACCCGGGTGGTGGTCCANCTGGAGGGGGTTGAACTTGTTGTGGTGGTTGATGAAAAGGTTGTTGAGGTGGGGGAATATGTTCATTCGGAGGTTGGTTGTAGGTTGTTGTACGGTTTTGGTTGTAACCTTAGTTTTGGTAACCTTGGTTGTTTTGAGGGTATCGGTTTTGATTCTGATTCATTTGATTACCACGGTTTGGCACATTATGGTTTTGAGGGTGGTTATTAAACCCGGGTGGTGGTCCAAGGAAGTTGGTCGAACGGTAGCTGAGAAGATTTCGGTCTCCTTGGGGTTGGTATCCGTTACTGTCACACCTCGCCAAGGCGGAAACGCGAGTGTGCAACATCATGGATATCATCACAACACAGGTGTCTAAATAGAGAAATACTACATGCACAAAATTAGAGCAAGGTATAGACACAAAGTGTCATAACAATACCCGAACCAAAACAACAACATGAACTCCGAACATCAAAGATAAACCACTTCCAATGAAATTAAGGTCTCGTCTAGTCACTTCCATCTATCTTATCCTTAGAATGCTCACCTGAAAATGATGCTTAAAACGTCAACATAATGTTGGTGAGATTCATAGGTTTAAGACATATACTTCACGTTACACCAGTTTACTGTGATTATAAAAAAAAAATATAGCTGGACAAATAATTAATGTTACTATACTAGCTACATGCAATCACACAATCAAGGCAACCAAATTCTCAATCAACCGGGCCGGCGTGACCCCCGCTCCCAAAATAGCCACAATTAGGTCGCATGCGCGAGCAACAGGATAAACATCCTCCTAATTGAACCACACAGAATCCGAGTAGAAGCTTACTCACCAATTGGGTGCTTCCCCCCAATTGGGCCCACAACACAATCACAATAGCATCAATTAGGTAGTTAGCCTAATCGAAAACCACATAACCATCACACATATAGCATACATATAATAACAATTATGAGTCCAAGATTTTGTCACACACATAATCACAGTAACCTCAAATCAGTTAAGACAAGCATCATTCCCATCCCAAGTTCAAAAACAAAATAAAAATGAGACTATGAACTCACCTCAACTCTGCAGCTTCCACAAATCACAATCACCATCTAACAAATCACAAATAACATACATTACGCATGGTCAAGCTAAAAGCTACAACCCATGCAACATTCATATGATGGAAGTCTAAGGTTCATATGACCCACTATGGATCTCCTAGACTCCATACCAACATCTCTAAACACTAGTCCTTACTAAATCCCTTGCACAAACAAAACTCAGAAAATGCAGAATTTTAGGGTACTTTCACCCTCAAGGAAACACTTCAAAACAAGCTCAAATACTCACACCAAAAATTCACCATGATCTCTCATAAGCATACTAGCTAATCCCAGAAGCAATGGTTCAATAACACACACCAATTTCTCACAATAAAATCAAACATGTTGACTATCCAGATTCGGATCTGAACGCACACCAAAAAGTTTTGATTTAACAAAAATACTTACACAACTTATTATCGCGAATCCTTTTTTCAGAGGTCTCACATAACCCTAAACTTCATCTCCACCAAATATCTAAGTAAAATACCTCTTTTTGATCCACTAATGAACCCCAAACTTTTACCCCAAAACTGTCCCGGTTTAACAGCTTTGACACCTTATCTCGTAAAAATCAAAAGATCGACTTCCAGACCTCGAAACAAGTCGTGGTCGGACTTTTTGGAAAGCTATTTCATTGAAATACAGTTTAGACATAAAATTCATGATCTAACTCATCACTAGGGGTGTTATCGGGTCGGGTTATCGGGTTATCGGGTCGGGTGAGTCGGGTTTTGATGTTTTAAAAACTCACCCGCAACCCGACCCGATAAGGAATCGGGTTATCGAGTTCAGGTGATAATCGGGTCGGGTTATGTCGGGTCGGGTGATTCGGGTTATCGGGTTGCATGCTAACCTCAGTTCATAGTACCAATTTTTTAAACCATAAAATAACAAAAGGTATAGTTAATATTCAGTTGTATATTAAGACATTGGTAGCAATTGTTTTCATGGTTATTTTAAGTTGTAAAAAATAACCGTAATAGTAAAAAATGTTCATTTTAATAGTACATAGCTAATATTAAGTTGTAAACTGTTAATAAACATATGCACCAAAGATGTTCATTTTAATAGTACAGTAGCTAATATTCAGTTGTAAACTAATAAACATGTGCACCAAAGATGTTCATTTTAAGTGAACTAATAGTAGCAGTACATAGGCTACTGAAACAATATTCTTGACACAAAAAGACTAAGAAATCATATTGCAGTACCACCACTCCACCGGTAGCATAACAGTATAGTAGCAATGCACAAAACACTAATGAAAAATCAAATGAAGTACCAGTACCATAGCAGTAAACCAAATACAATCTTTAGTAGCATAACATTATAGTAGCAATGCACAAAAGACTAATGAAAAATAAAATAAAGTACCAGACTACACTACACTGGGCTCTAAAGTAATAACTAAAAAATGAATAAGTGATTGTCGGGTCTTATCGGGTTGACCCGATTACCCGATAGCATTATTTATTTAACCCTAACCCGACCCGATAACACTATCGGGTTATCGGGTTCGGGTCAAAACAACCCGACTAGATTTTTTGACCCGATTAGACCCGACCCGATTAGCCTTATCGGGTTCGGGTTCAGGTTTGGGTCGGGTCAACCCGACCCTACTGACACCCCTACTCATCACCATCTATTTTATACACACGTATCTTTACAACCCTAACTTTCTGTCCAGATTCTAACTCTCAAACTAACGCGTTTTAACCTCAAATCTCTTAACCAATCGCCATATAATTATCAATTAATGATCCTAACATGTTTTATATATTAAAATACCAGAGAATTAACAAACCCTAATTCCATCATAATCAATATTGCATAAATCATAGTAATAATCAATTAATTACATTAAAACAAGTGTTAGAATTATACCTTAAGCCTTGTTTTAGCTCCAAAAGTAAAACCCTAAATTTTTCCTCTTCCCCAACAGCTTAGATCGACCGAATTCATCAAAAGAGAGGGTTGGGAGTCGTGAGTTTGGTATATATAGGCATTATGGATAACCCTTAATGCTTAAAATTGTATTTGGTAACAAAATTGGTTTCCTAATCCCCCTAAAACACCCCTAGTCGGCCGCCCATATTAATATATTTATTTTTTAATTTTTTTATTAAATTTACTTATTAGCTTCAAAACCTCATAATTTTCATATTTATTGCACTCACGTATCAAAACCTATCATCATTCGCGATAATCCTTAATTTTACGACAAACCGGGAAAAAAACTCATTTTCAAAAACAACTTTCCATAAATAGATTTTCACTCACTTTGCAACTCAACTCATCAAGACGACTCTCTCGTAACTCATCAAAGCTCAATCACTTAAGCAAAGACTCGTTACTCAAAAACACAAAATCACCAAAAATCACATAATTCATTTTCACACCACAAGGCGTTTAAAAATGAAATTATCATTTCTCAAAACACTCAACCATCTCAAACTCACACACACGCAAAGGGATTTAGTATCATATCCATACTTATCATAATCAATACCTACATATCTCACGTATAAACATCACATAACTCACTTAATCACACCAAACAACACACAACAACTAGAGACTATCAGTCAAACTGATCTGCTAAAATCACGGTTGTCACAGTTACCACCCGCGTTTGCAACATACACATTCTCTTGAGTGTAGGTACCAGTTGCTGGACAATCGTAATATAAGTGTGGACCTCCACACGTTTCACAACTCTGATTAATAGCATTGATTTGACGATTGTTGTTAAAATTTGGATTAGTTTGCAAAAGATTGACAACCGTATCAAATTTTTTGTTAAGAGCGGCGATTTCAGGATTAGAAGACGTGGTGGATCTTATCGACTCTCTTTCAGCAGTTGAATCCCAATAGTTATGGTGAGCAGTCATATTTTCAATGAGATCCCAACATTCTTCCGGCCGTCTTTTCATGAACGTTCCTCCAGCTGCTGCATTAATCGTGTCACGATGTCGTAAAGTCAGCCCATTATAAAACGTATCAATGATTGTGACAAGTAACATGTTGTGATTTGGACATCGATCAATAGCAAGCTTATATCGTTCCCAAGCTTCAAACAAGGTTTCATCAGGACGTTGACGAAAATTGCATATGTCATTCCTTAGCTTTGTCACCATCGACGGTGGAAAGTATTTGGCTAAGAATCTTGAAACCATTTCATCGAAGGTGTGAATTGAATTCTTTGGGAGTCGGTCAAACCAATTGGTAGCATGGAGAGTTAATGAATATGGGAAAAGGTAGAGGCGAAGAGAATCATCGGTTACACCATTTTGTTTCATACTTTGAGTGACGGTTATGAATTTATCAAGATGTTTGTTTGCGTCCTCATCGGGTAAACCGTGAAATTGGCAGAAGTTTTGGACTTGTTGGATCATATGGTGTTTGAGTCCAAAATCTGCTGTGTCAATTCCCAAAGGTGCAATCGGGCTACCTCGTCCATACATGGTCGGTGTACACAACTCTTCCATCGTTCGAAGATCTGGAGGAGGTTGAGGTCCCACCGGAGGGTTCTCGTTTTGTTGGTCGGCCATCTCGGTGATGGGATTTTGAGGATCACGTAACTCGGGTACGGTCCTTTGTTTCCGTCTACGACGATTGCGGTTAGTAGGCACTTAAGAAGAAGAAGACTCGTTCAAGTTAGACTTAGAACGAGTGATCATACAAATCAAAACACAACAAAGTGAAAAAGAAAGTTGAAATGAAAATCTTTTTGGTTTTTATGTTTTATAAAAGAAAAGAGAAAATATTTTTGGTTTTTATAAATTTATAAAAGAAAAAGGAAAATCTTTTTGGCTTTTTATAGGTTTTGAAATTTTTTTGTTGTTTTAATATTTTTGAGAAAACGTTAACTTCTAAAAGAAGGTTCTTCAAATCACAAGTTTCGAACGATCAAACGACTTAATCTTATCAACCGCTCCCCGGCAGCGGCGCCAAAAATTTGATCGTCGTATATCAAGCTGTTAAGCTTAAACACGAGTCGTAGTCCCAACGAGGGTTGAATTGATCTTGTCACTCAAAATCATGAGTTATGTGATGTGAATAGGTTTGAAAGATTAGATTTGGTTTTTAACTATCACTACGAGAAAAGTTTTAAAACTTAATGCGAATAAGAACGTGTTTAAAAGAAATAGAATTAAGAACACAAGAAAACATTAAACTAGATGAAATTGAAATTGTAAATAATAAAAGAAACTAATAAAGAAAATATTTTTGGTGTTTTGTATTTTTTTTTAATGAACGAAAATGATTAACAATAACGATAGCAGAAATAAAAGAAATTAAGAAAAAGTAAACAAAATAAAAGAAAGAAAAATTAAATAAGAAGGTAAAATTGTTTTTGGATTTTTAAGATTTAATAAATGAAAAGTAAACGTAAAACTTTTAAATAGGGGTGAAAACGAGCCGAGCCGAGCCCGAGCCTGCCAGAGCTCGAGCTCGGCTCGTTTATATATATAAGGCTCGAGCTCGGGCTCGAGCTCGTTTCGAGCCTCATATTTTGAGCTCGAGCTCGGCTCGTGAAGATTTTCACAAGCTCGAGCTCGGCTCGGGCTCGACTAATTTATATGATATTTTAAAGAAAACAAAGTTCAAATGGAGCCCGGCTCGTTAACTATATAAGGCTCGAGCTCGTTTACTACTTTTAAGCTCGTTTATGCGTATAGACAACATATATACATATATATTTCTAAGGCTCGTTTAGGCTCGCGAGCCTACTCGAGATTTTTGTATAGAGCTCGGGCTCGAGCTCGTTTATTAAATGAGCCCAAACTTAGGCTAGAGCTTGGGCTCGAGCTCGTTTAGGCTCGGCTCGTTCGAGCTTTATACCGATCCGATCCCGAGCTTTTCACGAGCGGCTCGGCTCGTTTTCACCCCTACTTTTAAAAGAAAGTAAACTAAGTTTAAAAGATTTTTAGAAATTTCGGCGGAGCTCCGTTTAGAAATAAGCTAAACGAAACTCCACTCGATGAAACGATGAAGTGAATAAAAGTCTAACTCGACTTATAAAAGAAATGAGGATGGAAAATTAAATAACAACACTTGACTCAAAGAAACCTAAAACTTGCTAAATTAAAATGAAACTCGCTAAGAAATTAAACCAAACTCGCAAGACACTAAATCATACTCGCAAATCTAAAAGTTAAAAGTGATACTCGCTAACCCTAATAAGACCCATACTCGCTAACACAAAACTAGATACTCGCTAAAAATATGATGATACTCGCAAACTATTTTTCCATACTCGCAAGACTCTTTGAATTTAACTCATACTCGCTAGAACTTAATGTGATACTCGCTAGTCTTGAGAAATACCCATAGTCGCAATAAAGACTTTCATACTCGCTAATTGGGATCTCATACTCGCACGAACTTTCTTTGCCAAGTTGATACTCGCAAAAATATATAGCATACTCGCTATTTAACTACTCATACTCGCTAGGCTTGAGACCAAACTCGCAAAAATCATGTGTGAAAATGTATACTCGCTAAACCCTAAACATTACTCGCAAAAATGTAAAAAAAAACGATTTGGACTTTATTTTACGTGAACAAAAGATTAAAACTAATAAAATCTAATAAAAACTCTATAAAGAACTAGTTTAAAAAGCTAAACAAGCTTATGAATAAGCCAAATAAGCCACGAATAAGTTACAAACCCTAACCCATATTTTTATTCTTATTCGAGTAGAAAACATGCAAAGGTGGTAGGATTTATAAAAGCTTATTTTAAAAGATAAGATTAAACTTAAAGCATGTAAAGATTAATAAGAAAGATCGAAGATTAAGACAATAAGCTAAAGAAAAAAGCTTTAAGACATGAAAACTAAAAATGCATTAATAAAATAAAACTTACACACACTAAACTTAATAAAACTAAAAATGAAGACTAAAATCTACTACCTACTAAATCCTACTAGCTTCAAAATGAAGCTACCTATGGGATATTTATCATGCTAGGGGGAGTCCAAGTTTGCCTTCGTGTACATTTTGCCCCCTAGACTTTTACATCTCATGAAAACATCATTAAAACTTCTATTACAACACTACTACAACTTCTAAAAATTAAACGTAGGTCCTTGTAACTTGAGGTAACGTGTTGACGTGCTTTCCAAAGGTCTTCAAAGACGTAAAAGTAATCACTTGCTCGAACTTATAAAGCTTATCTTAATAATTATCTTTGAACTTCGATTAAGCGTCTCTTTTATTTTCTCGAGCCTTTAAGAAATAGATTCGTCGTCACGGGCTTTTCTTAAGCAAATTTCATCTTCGGCTTCACTTTTAAACTCTTTTCCAAATCTCGTGCTTGTTTTAGGCTTTTTGGTTGCTTTTGATGTCGTTTTTGCAATATCCTTTCCTGCACAGTCACAATCACAAAAACACGATATCTTTGGCGTTTAACGTTAGTTTTTGGTCTTCTTAACACTTAAACTAAGGTCAAAAGTATGTGTAAAATAGCACATACCATCCTCTTTATTTTTAAATTATGTACAAAAGGGACTTTGTACAACTCAAGTGGGGGGACGGGAGTAGAATTATATACTTGAACTTTATCTTGCCCCATTTTTCTAGTTTATTTTGAAAAATTATGCCACTTTTAAAACTTTTGATATGTTTTTCTGAACCTAACTAGAATGGACCTTAGCCGAGCACGTTAACCTTTAATACCATGGTGAGGTTTAGCCTATTTCAGTTTCCCCTGTTTTACCCCAAATCCACCAAAATTATGAGTGTGCCGGTAGTTTGTAAACTTTAGAACTTGGCTTTTACATCATTTTGAAACCATTTACGAGTAGTGTATTGGGATTTCTTGATACATTTGGAAGAAACTTTTTAAGAAGGCAATATTTTGGGATTATCACCCAAATAACCTTTATGTGTGTGTTTATCGATTAGTCACATTGACTATTCGACCCCCGTGTTAAACCCTTTGTTGCACTCACCTTTAGTGCATGATACCCCTAGATACACCCTTTTGAGGCTATCCTTTCGTTTCTTACCCATTATATTGTTTCGATACACCTATACACCTTAGCCTACNTTTAGCCTATTTCAGTTTCCCCTGTTTTACCCCAAATCCACCAAAATTATGAGTGTGCCGGTAGTTTGTAAACTTTAGAACTTGGCTTTTACATCATTTTGAAACCATTTACGAGTAGTGTATTGGGATTTCTTGATACATTTGGAAGAAACTTTTTAAGAAGGCAATATTTTGGGATTATCACCCAAATAACCTTTATGTGTGTGTTTATCGATTAGTCACATTGACTATTCGACCCCTGTGTTAAACCCTTTGTTGCACTCACCTTTAGTGCATGATACCCCTAGATACACTCTTTTGAGGCTATCCTTTCGTTTCTTACCCATTATATTGTTTCGATACACCTATACACCTTAGCCTACCGTGTCGTCTTAGTTTATGGTTGGGAAGTTGCCACTTGTTCTAGTTTGAGGTCCAAGTCAAGAGATTCAAGAATCACACCTACGTTGAAGACAAATCATTGAAGATCCTGAGAAAACCCACTATTGTAAATGTATTGTTTATCCCAAGTGGGGGGATATGTCTATTGTATTAGTGATTAAAAAAATGTGAATTTCCGTATGTAGATATGTTACCATTGGTGCAACCTTGTATAACACCGTAATAAGAGCTTTGAAGGAATTAGTATCGAAGCGGCCACTTCGGTCATATTTGAAAAATAAAGTTGTTGGTTCTTAATCACCAACATGAAGACCAAGTGAGGTGCCCATCATGACGTCCTCTAATGGCACACACTTGTTACATGATCCAATTCTTGCGTGTTGAAACTTGGACTTTGGATGAACGACAAGTGGTAGCAACTCGGTTATAGGCTAAGACTATTTGATTTCTTTTTCATTTTACACCATTATTGTGCATCCCATGTCTTATCCTACCCTTTAGTTGTGAATCATGCTTAGGTGAGGGATTTGAGCAATCATTGGTGTCTTGCCCGGCGTTCCGGTCATGTACCATTGCCTTTGTCGCCTTTGACGTAGTATGTTAATAACAACGCTACACCCAAAAGCCTTATATGTGTTCACCCAATATTGCCTTTAAGAATTGTTTCGACCTTAGCTCTAGTGGTAGAGATTTGTGTAACTGCCAAGCCTATGATAGAATACATTCTATGACTGTGCGTTGAGTGATCACCCCGAAATTAACACTTAGATTAGGAGAGAGATGTGAGTGTTTGTTCCAATTTTGTGAGGTGTTCGGCTTTGATATATTCTAGCATAGGGAGTTTTTAAATTCATATTCTCCTAATTCATGGGGGATATCTTTTTGAGAATTATTCTAATAAGGTCTGCTTGAGGGCAAGTAGAGTTCAAGTGGGGGGATATTTGATGACGTCAAATTTACCAATGATTTAAGTGTTAATTTCCCCCTAAAATGCTCATCTTTTCTATTTGTATGAAGAATATATACTCTTATTTATTCCTATTTTGGTTTCAGGGTAAGGATGAGCAAAAGAACGAACATACGCGGAAATGGAAGGACTTTGAAGCAAATATGTGGAAATTATGGATTCTGCACTCACTACGGCGTAGAGGTTCATCCACTTGCGCCATAGCAAGACTTTATGAAGATTACGGCGTAAAGAGACATCAACTTACGCCGTAAGAAAGAATTTATGAAGGTTACGGCGTAGCCAGTCATACGGCTACGGCGTAATGATCCACTAAAGGGCTCTGCGGAGTAATCAACTCTCCAGCTACGACGTAAGCCCCAATTTGAGGGCGAGAGGAACTAACAAGGCCAGGAAGAAGTTACGGTGTAGCAACCCTAGTAGCTACGTCGTAGGAAGACTCTTATCAAGATATTACGCCCGTAGAACTTGATCAAGCTACGGCGTAACACATATTTACAAAGGTTACGACGTAGCAATCTTATCAGCTACGCCGTAACAAAGTCAGGCCTATAAATACCAGCCCTAAATCCGAGTTTATTCATTCACTTTTCACCACACAGAAGTTGGGAGAAACTCAGAGAGTAGGAGGAACGAAGTTCTAGCCTCATAGAAGTCATTTCCAAGGGAGGATTCACA
>LBNU01019718.1:144951-169682 GCA_014162995.1 Artemisia annua
AGGAAGAAGTTACGGCGTAGCAACCCTAGTAGCTACGTCATAGGAAGACTCTTATCAAGATATTACGCCCGTAGAACTTGATCAAGCTACGGCGTAACACATATTTACAAAGGTTACGACGTAGCAATCTTATCAGCTACGCCGTAACAAAGTCAGGCCTATAAATACCAGCCCTAAATCCGAGTTTATTCATTCACTTTTCACCACACAGAAGTTGGGAGAAACTCAGAGAGTAGGAGGAACGAAGTTCTAGCCTCATAGAAGTCATTTCCAAGGGAGGATTCACACACCAATCATAAGTTTATCCATTTCTTTGTTTTATATTTGATTCATGTTTACTTTTGTATTAATTCAAACTTGTTTTACTGCAACTATGAATATGAGTGGCTAAACACCTCTTGGTGTTAGCCTAGTTATGAAATTGTTATTGTTTTGATTTAGTTTTCTACGCATCTATTATCTATTGTTTGTATACTTTCATGGCGAGGCTTGGGACACTCTAGTTCCTGTAGTGATTAGCATTGGTTGTTCCCTAGAGACTTGCGGAATTAACCCTAGGAAGCAAGTCGCTAGGGATGTGACTTGGTGATAGCAATATCAATAAATGTGCGAATTAACCCTAGGACCACCTACCGATGCTAGACACTTAACGGAGTTAGAGGGGTGTAAGATCTGACCATGCCGCATTCGTTAGACTTGTCCATGTTTGTAGAGGCACTTAATGACTCTTGCATTTTCGTACCGATGAACCCAAGGCTTTACAATAGTTTTGGATAGGACAAGGTGTAAGATAGACGTAGGTGATTTAACCCTCTGATCCGAAATGAATTAAATCCCCATACGATATGATAGGATGCACCATTAAGAAAACTAGTCAAAATGATAACAAGAGTAGTAATTAGGTTAACACTACTTCTCTTTTATTGATTTTCTTCATTTTATTTACTTGTCTTGTTATTTACTTTTATTAGTTTAATCTTTCAATCATAAAACCCCCTTTTAAACGTGACACGAACTTAGATAATTGTCACACACTTAGCTCTTGGGACGACCTTGGCTTTACCAACTAGCTATACCACACACGATCGGATACACTGTCCGTTAGTGCGTAAAGGTAGACCTTAGGTAAACGAGACTTACATAAATATTAAAACCTGGTCAGTAAAACATGCATCAGATTCCTACAAAGAAAATAATACAAAGTATTATGGTTAGAATCCTCCTGTCCCAGGAACAAAAAAGGAGCTAGCAGTCTTCTGTTGTTTGACCTTTGAGAGTTCTTATTTGTCAAAAACGGGGTTAGTTTTCCGTAGGGCTACTCTTTATAAATCTTATGGATTTTGATTGGCCTTAAACAGTTAACTAATATTAACCAAGGATTTGGTCAACAAAAGTCAAACTATCAAGGACACAATGCTAAACCAAGGAGTATAATTATTCCTGGATCGTTAAGTCCCAAAGAGATGTGATATTCTGTATAAAAACGAGTTTGGGATCACAATATGCTGAATAGAAAAGGGGTGTATATGAACAAAATCGATCACTTTAACTAAAGTTAAAATCTGTAAATTACAGCGACTTAAATGCAAATTAAAAAAAATGAAAATAGAAAACTATTATTAAAAATGATGATTATGTAATTTATAACAAAAATAAAAAGTAAATACTAATTATAATTATTAAAATAAAAACAAATTATCTAAAATGAGAAAAATAACTTAGAAAAAGAAAATGAAATTTCTAAAAATGTAAAATAACTTAAAATATGATAAAAAAAACTAAAAACTTATTTATCTAATTATTTATATAATTATTATTAATTAAAAACTATTTATAATTATTAATACAAATTAAAAATACAATTAAATAGGAGATTATCCCAAAAAATTGCAAATTCAATTTCTAAAAGTCTATGACAACTTAAGACTAATTTTAGAAAATAAAAACTATTTTTATAACTATTTATTTACTTATTATTAATTATTAACTATTTATTAATTTAATAAACTAAAAAGAAAATGAGAAAATGTTATGGAAAATAAACTAAAAATTTAGAAAAGTCTAAAAATGTGTAAAACTTATTTTAGAACTCAAAATATATTTATTATGCTAATTATATAATTATTATTAATTAATTACTATTTATTTATTAATTATCTATTTAATTAAATAAAATTACAAAAGCTATTATATGAACAGTGAAAATTGCAAATATAATTTTTACAGGTTCTAATAAACTTAATAAACTTAGAAAAATTATAAAAACTTATCCTAGATAATTATTTAATATAAAAACTATTTAATTTATTTATTTATACTAAAACTATGTAACTATTTTTGATTTTTTATAAATACTAAATAAAATCTAAAAAATCTAAGAAAAATATATGTTATATAAAAAAGGTGCAGAAAAAATAGAAAAATATAAAAAGTGGAAAAAACTTATTAATAAGCAGTTAAATAAGCTTAAACTGCTTATAAGTGAAAAGAGGGAAAAAGGGGGTAAATAAAAAAGGGGGAAAGTATTACTGCAAGACCTTCGGGCACAATTGGTAATGTTGACTGTGTGTGGGGCGTTGACTTTCTATCCTAAAGGTCTGGGGCTCGAACCTTACCCAGACCTTTTTGCTTTTTATTTTTTTTTATATTTTTTCTTTTACACAACTAATAAACACTGAAAAATAACTAACTTTTAAAAAGGAAAACTTTTTAGAAAAGCAAAATAAGCTCTGTGGAGAGCTTTTTCTACAACAGTTAAGCTTTAAAAGAAATTAGGAAAGCTAAAAGCTTCTAAGAGCTTGTACACTGAACCAAAACACAAAACAATGATGCAAAACACTTAAACAAACACAAATAAGCACTGAGGAACCAATAAGCACTCTGAATAAGCTTAAATGACAAAATAAGCAAATCCAAGAAATCCACAGGTTTAAAACAGCCTAAGGGGGCTATTTCAAGCTTGTGTAGGGCCCACAAATAAGCTCCAAGATCAAAAAGAGCTTTTGATCCTAAAAGCCCACCTGGCAAGCTTCAAAATAAGCCAATAAGCAAAGCTTATGGCTCACTAATGAGCTTTTGGGAAGCTTATGAAAATTGGTGAAAACTGAGTTCAAGGAAAATACTCAGTGAAATGAGACAAACTAATGGCTTGATGCAGCCCTAGTAAATAAGCTAGGAAATGAGAAATAAGCACTGAAATAAGGAGTTGGGTTGCTTGGCTTCTCAAAGAACCAAATATCACAAGCTAAGCTCAAGAAATGAGCTTTTGATGAGCTTGTGAACTTTACCACTTACACTGATGAATCAATGTAAGGGTTTGAGTTTTGCAGAGATATAAGGCACAATATAAGCACTTAATTCAATCAGAGATGGCAAATAAGCACTTAGAACATGTAAACAGCCACAAGGGCTTCCCAAATCAACAATTATCTCAAACAAACAAGCTTTTATGAAGCTTGTGCAAGCTTATGAAAATGACTAGGTAACCTGTGCACAGGGCACTTTTTCAGAAAAGTAGCAACAAAAAGCCATAGAAAAAGCAGTGTAATAAGCAAACTAAAAATTATGAAAAATACTATCAAATAGACAAGCAACAAGACTACAATATCCCAAAAGCTAGCAAACCAAATCTCAATATCCAATTCACAATTTAAATCCAAAGTTTATTCAAAAATAAATTCTGTGAACTTTTGACTTTTAGATTATGAACCTAAGTTGACTTATATGAGTTTTGATCTTGGTTTAATGACTGAATAAGTTGTTTTAGGTTATAATGAAACTAAATTAAGCAATCCTAACAACTTTAGAACACATAATCATTGATTAGCAACACAAAATTTCCACACAGATTCCACAATTGGGATTTGTAAATGATTTTGACTTTTTATCTAAAGACCAATGGTTTTTATGACTTGTATGTTCTATATAGGACTAAAGAAGCATGTAATAACCAAGAACATCAACACATAAACACTGGAACACTATGAAATCAGCAAATCCAAACAACACTTAACAGATTGTGAAAATGAGATTTTCAAAAAAAAATCAAAGATTTAGACCACAAGATTGATTCTAAACATCATAACTACTTATACTAAGCAGATTCAAACACATAAAACACAATAAGAACAATAAGAACACCAAAATCCAAATTTCACAATTCACACAGTGAAATTGGATTTTCTAGCAAAATGAAATCTAGCAAACAAGACCACTATATTAAGCACTAATCTAACATAACAACATCAAATAAGCTTAGAACAACCATAATTAAGCAATAATAAGCACTAGAACAGTAAAATGCCAAAACTTGTGAAACTGCTTACAATTGAATCCAGGCCAAATGATGAGAACCAAGGACCAAGAACCAATCCTATAGCTTACCACTAAGCACTAATACCAAGGCCATCCAAAATTTACCCTGCTCCAGCTGTGATCACCACCTTCAACATATTTTTTTATTTTTCACTGAATTTTTTGTATTTTTTTGTGATTTTTGCTTTTTGATTCTAGACTGTATTTTATGGTTTCTAAAAGCTTTTAGAAGCTTTATGGGAGCTTATATGAGCTTATTCAGTCCATTAAACAACAACACAACCACAATTCAAGGTTTTCACACTTGAAAGGGACAATATCAAAGCATAAAGTGCATAATAAGATAAAAGATGAAATTGAAACTGGAAATGTAATAAAGAACAATAGAAAATGATAATAAGATGCTTTAGATTAATAAAAACAGAGTGTTTGAAACAATTGAACATAAACGAAATACAATTAACTAAGTTAAGCTAGATATNTTATTAGCATATCTGTGTCGTTCTCAAGAAAACCCCACCTCCAAGATTTTGATGTTCATCAGTTTTCCTCACTTGCTAAAACTGATGTTCATATCTTTCATGGTTTGCATGAACTGGCCGATGAGATCCAACAGATAATGATTTCTCTGACCAAAGAAACGACACATCAAATGACTTGCATGTCTCGAGGCAGTGAATATAATGATTATGGGAAGCAAATATGGATCCAGTTAAAACATATAATCCATATCTTATTTTTAGATTTCTTGAAATAGAAAATCAAAGTGTATTATATCAAATGTAATTTATTTTTTCATAATTTTTATTGTTCTTTTTTACATTAATATATGAACACTTTCTTTTAACTACTTTTTGTGATCAAGATTTTTGCCGTTATTCATTATTTATTTACGTCTACTTAAACTTTGTCAAGTAATATAATGAAGCTAGCCCGCCCATTCGGGCGGGTTATGTAGCTAGTTTATTAAAAGCGGTTGGAGGAGGGCTAATAACAACCTAACACGTGTATCTCGTGAACATGTGTAATTTTTTTATGCGAGATATAAGTTCAAATTAGTCTGATAGACCAATACGGTAATTTCCGATAATATAAAACTAGTTATAATACCCGCGCACGCGCGGGTTTTTTTTAAAAAATTTTGAATGATATATTTTTATTTATTAAAAAACAAATAATTTAATTTTTATTTTGTTTGATTTATGATTTTTAATTGTAGTTTTTTTTTATTAAAGATAATCATTTAAATCTTATCTATATTTTTTGTATTTATCTTCTACTTGTATAGTATATCAACAAAACGAATTTAAAAACTTATAAATTAAATAATAATTAACATATTACCTAATAAGGAAATATTCTTTTTTTTTCAAAATGACAAAGTACCCACTAGGGGTTTTGTTTTATTATATAAGAGATGTTGTGGAGATTTCAAAATTACTATTTACAATTCCTTAAAAGTAACAAAACATTTGAATCCTAGGTTTTGAAAAACACCCAACACAAAATACAAAGCCCGAAATTAAATCATTTCAAACTTCAAAAACACTAGTAATTTTTTAATCAAAGGGTGAGAGAAAGGTGCAAATATATCTAATAAAAAATACCTTGAAAATAGATATGGCAACTCAATCTTGACTTGGAACCAAATCCACAATAAACAAATCAACCCCCCAAACACAACATGTTGTTTGTGTCTTTGTGTGTGCGTGTGTGATGTAAACTGTTGTTGTTGTGCACAAACAGGGTCAGCAAACATCAAGTCATTTCTCTCTAACAAAAAGAAGCATCTAATTCTCTCTCTTCATTTTCCTTTGAATACACGCCAAACATCATCAAACCCTCTTATCTCTGCCTCAAATTCCACCGTTTTTAATCAAAATTTAAGCAAGATCTTACAAACCCACCTACCATTAACACAATTAAACACAACCCATAATTTATTTCATCAAAAAAAAAACCATAAAATTATCATCTTTTATAATTAAAAGAAACGTTAAAAATAAAAAAAATAAAAAAAATGTTTGGGTCTTCTGATGACAAGAAGCCTTTAAACCGATCTTATACTATTAATAATTCATCATCAATTGATATCCCACCTGTAAAACCCTTCAATTATTCATCATTTCAACGCTCTGAATCAGTCAAAGTACCTGATTCTATTAAAGGAAAGGTTAGAAGCTTATGCAACTTATTCGAGTCTCGAAAAGAGTCTCGAAAAGCGTCCAAATTGAAATTGGAATCAAAGGTTTCTGACCCAATTCAGTTACCTGGTACAGAAGATCGAGTTGTGGTTTATTTCACTAGTTTACGAGGTATTCGAAGAACATATGAGGATTGTTATTCAGTTAGGATGATTCTTAAGTTTTTTCGGGTTACAATTGATGAAAGAGACATATCCATGGATGCCGAATACAGGAAGGAGTTGTTGCGTGTATTGGGCGTGAAAAACAATGTTAGTTTGCCACAGGTTTTTGTGAGAGGGAAGCATATTGGTGGTGCTGATGTTGTTAAGCAGCTTCATGAGACTGGTCAGCTTGCTACCATGTTAAAAGGGCTTCCGGTTCGATCAAGTGGTGCTTGGGAGGTGTGTAAGGCTTGTGGGGATGTTAGATTTCTTCCGTGTGCGAATTGTAGTGGTAGTAAGAAGGTGTTTGATGAGGATGATGATATGCTGAAAAGATGTCCTGATTGCAATGAAAATGGTTTGGTCCGTTGCCCAAGTTGTTGTTCTTGAATCCAACGAGTGGGTTTGATTCGTTTTATTATCTTAATCTACATATAATTGTTAAACCTTATAACGTGGAACCAGGGAACGGAGCTCTGTGTTTCTGCATAAAATGTTGGTTATTTATTTGCGTGTGTCTGTTTAGATGGGGTTGAGGATATATACGTTCATCCTCTTTATGAACTAGGTTGTGAAATAATCCCCTTAACCTTAGAAGCTTGTTGTGTATATATAGCACTTATGGAATGGTAAAGTTGGTAATTCTATATCCAACTTTCGGTTCATGTATATTTGATAACTTGTGTTTGTAATATGTTGCACTGTTATTTAAGTGCACTCTCTACATAGGAGAGATTTATTGAGTTGTTTTTTGGTTCTTGGCTATTGTTAAATGAAAAAATGCGTTTTGCACTCGGTGAATGTTACTATTGCTAGCATACATAGCCATTAGGCTAGTTCAGTGTTACTATCGTCAGCTTACTATTTGTTGGTGTATAAAGATGTTTATGACTTCAATCATTCATAGTTCTTCTATGAGATTTTAATCTGCTATTCTGCTTATACAACTAAGGTTCTGCTTTTCTTGTTAGTTCAATCTGGCTAGATCTATCCTTTAATTTCTCGTAGCTTGATAAAAACCTACAGATATGGAGTTATTACATAAATGCTTTGAGGTTTCAGAACAAACTTTTTGACTTATGCACAGAAGGAATACCTCTGTATTTGTTTATTCTTGCGACTTGAGTCTAGTTGACTTTTATTTTATTTTAGTTTATTTTTTATTTTTTAACTTCACTCATCATGATATGTACGTATGTTGCATAATTTGCTAGTTACCATCAGTCAGGTTGAGCCTGCCAAGTGCAAGGTGCGATCTGTTCAGCTTTGAAATATATGCTCTTTTCTGTGTTTTTGTTCTTTTATGAGGCTTGGTGTAAAGAAAACGACATGGTATAACCTTGTGATCGACACCAGATGGCTTGTTTTAGATATCTGCTCCGTTTATCTACTTGTTATCCTATTTTGCTCTTAGCTCGTCTTTCATATGACGGAAAATAGAACCCCAAAATCAATCTTCCTTAAGCCTGAATATCTTGCCTAAAGATGTGAGATGATCTTTATCCGCCTGTCATAAGTAAGAAAGATTTAGATATCTCAAGCTATAGAAAGTGGGATGCGATGATTATTAGAAGGGACGTGATATGTTATAAATGTTGTTAGAGACGAATACAGGGACTCAAAATAGTCTTGCCAGTTGTGTGGTCTGCGCCCCTAACTCGGTGGAAATAATAGGCGAAAAAATGGTTGGAGTTGAGTAACAAGCTTTTCTCTATTTTAAAAAAAGTCTTATAAATAACCCAAGTCAAGTCATATTTATCTTTTTTGACACTTTTTGACACAATCTATCAGTTTGTCTCATATGTCTAGTCCAGAATATGTTTGATCATTGTTGTAAGCTGGATTTATTAACTGATTTGGGTGTTTCGCATTTTCTATATAAATAATGTTTTAAACTGAAGTATATTTGGATCAGTGATGACCAGGGAGCGAAGTTTTGGGGCAAGGGAATCAGTTTCAGTTTAGCACTGTACGGGAACCTTTCAACTTTATTTGTTTTATCCCAAATTGTTTTTGGAAAGCCTTGCAGCCATTTTTGGTTGTCGATCAACATAGAAAAGGGAGTGATCAGTCCTCCCTGGCTACAGATACTTCTGTTAAGGCAAAAAAACCCCCCTAAAACATCATCAATTTGTGTGTGATTTGCCAGGTTCAAATATAAAGAAAGCTCGTTAATTTCCCAACAGGTTGCAATTTCATGACTTGGACGACTTGTAAAAGAGGAGTCTTGTCACGGATATTTCATGTTTTCTGCATATGCTTTAACTACATCCTCGTAGTTAGATAACTTAGATTGATAAATATTACATGTATCCGTAAGTAATCAAAGACCATTATGCCAGATGTGTTGATCTGAGAGGCTGCTTTTGCTTAAAATATAAGTTAGTTCTGCCATTGTGCCATTGTCTATTTCAGATGAGATCTACATTCACAGTGGCTATAATGTCGTTTTCGAAACTTTCAGCCTCTTTGGACAGATTTTCAAATGTTTTTGTACACCAGGAAATAAAAATACATTGTAAACTCGCACACTTCATCTTCAATGAGTTTTCTATCTCAAGAACTTCTGTTATGTTTTTAATAAGGATTTTTTTACTCACGCCATGCTGTGGTGCGCGGGGTTGATCTAGAGACTGTCCGTGTAATCACAAGTAATGGTAGGAACGATTTTTGCAATCTCTTTTAGACTGTTTCTACAACGCAAGAAAATCGTAGGGATGATTATGCAATTTTCTGTTACACAAACAATCCTTGTATTTAATGCAGGGACTATTTTTGCAATCGTTTACGTATGTAACCGACAGGGAAGCTTTTTGCAATGGTGTAAGATTTTTAACATGTGTACTTGTTAAATTGGTTTCCTTGATGTAAGATTTTTAACATGTGTGCTTGTTAAATTGGTTTCGTTGATGCCTTGTTTAAGTGGCTGCAACATGCTTATAAACAATTCAGGGGCCTAGTAAGAAAAAGAAAGTGAAGGGACTAAATTGATGATAAAGAGAACACTGTGAGTTGCACAGTCTTCCAACTTGTAGTGATGAAAGAAAAAGATTTTGGTTTTAACTGCAACATAACAAATGAAAGAAATGATATGTTTTCCTTGACATGAGATTTGTTAAATAAATGGATATGTAAACGGTTTATACAATTGGTTAGGACAAACCACCCCGTTCAACTAATCTAATCTATTATCTAATAGGATTGTATCATGCTGATTCAATTTTTTGCGGTAATGTTGAGCTTCAGACCTATGGAGTTTAGACCCAACTCCTATGCTTTGTGAATGAAATAAGACAAACTACCGTTAGCTCGTCATAGGTGTTGAGTTCGTGACCAAGCTCAAGTGTAAGGAGTATATGTTTGGTACAACTCTTACGGAGAAAAGGTAAAGAAAAACAGAGAAAGTAGAGTAGGAAGTGCTTGAGATTCATTGCCAACCACCGAGACGGGTGATTATGTTTATACTGTTTTTGCTTACAATAACGAGGCACATATTGCGTTAGTACGTTTGTTGTTACTATGCATTTGCAACGGTATCAACTATAGTAGCAGGGCCAATACTCTTCAGGATGTTGTCTTTTCGTGTATCTACAAAGGATATTACCCAATATAATATGGAGTAATCTCTTATACTCATTCTACGGCTACTCGGAACATGTTGGGCTTAAACTATCCAGAGACCTTTTTCTTTTTTTTTTTTTTTTTTTTTTTTTTTTTTAAGAATGGAGATGGTCACCTGCTAGACTTAGAATACATCCTCATAAGATATTTCTAAATTCTGACACAATTGCACTCCTTTGATTATGGTTGTAAACGAGTCAAATCGAGTCGGACTTTGACGCGACTCGACGTGAATCGGCAGTATTAAATTCAGCTCGGACTTGGCGAGCCTTCATGAGGGAATTTTGAGCCCAACTTGAGAAAGATTTGAATTCGGCTAAGTTCGGCTCAAAAAGGTCAATGTATTTGTCATTATGTTTTTAAAATTAATATAACCGAAATATAATATTATATCTAAATTTGGATCGACCTCGACTTATAAAGCTTGAATTATTCATAAAGAAGTATGTCCATCTAGCGTATTTACATATAACCCCTTAAAATATACTCTATCCATCCCAAATAATAAGTCCATTATCCTATTTTTGGTTATCCCAAAATATTTGTTCACTTTCTTATTTCAACCAATCAAAATACATTTTAGCGGAGAAAAAATATATTAGATTGATGAATAGTGGAGTTAATGAGAATTTCTTAAACTTTGTGCAAATTAAAAATGCACTTATAATTTGGGACTGGCGAGAGTACATCACATATATAAAGTCACTTAAAGCTTGACAATAGCTCGAGTCGACTCTATATAAGCTCAAACCGGACTCCTTAAATATTTTGGGATCATTTTAAGAGCTCGAGCTCGATAAAGCTCGAGTTGAGTTCAAACGCGAGTTCTCGAAAAAATGTCGACTCGTGTACACCCTACTTCGGATACCAGATACATCATCGTATCTCAGTTGGAATTTAATGAATTATTTTTTGATACAAAGTACAACCAAAGTAGATCTTTTAAAGAAAAATATACATGTTCGCTTGATTAAAAGTATACTTTGCAGCCTTGCAGGANCCCAACAAAACACGTATGGTTTGCCTAGTATTGAGAGCACCGACAGGCCACAATCCAAATGCCACAAATAATGTCATTAGTTTTTCACTTTCTCGTGATTAACCGGTGTATGACACAGTGGCGGAACTAGGATTTCAAAACAGGGTATGCACTTTTGCTCGAATGGTCCTCGAAGGGTCTTCGAAGGGTCCTTGAAGGGTATGCACCCTATGTTTTTTACACTACCCGTCGAATTTTAGGGTATGCACGTGCATACCCGTGCTATAAACTAGGTCCGCCCCTGGTATGACATGGGTATGGACTTGGTTTAAAATTTTATTTTGAGCTAATTGTAGGATGATCCATATGGTTATACTCCGATTTTAAATATCACTGAAACAAAAGCGTCATTTGCACACACTTTATTTTTGTAAAATGCGAATAAAAAAAATCAATTTCTTCGTATTTATACTTGCGTGGAAAAATGTTTGTACTTATTAATATGAGGCAAAAACTTTCCACGCAAGAGCAAGTGTAAAGAAACAGAGTGTTGCAAATTTGTAATTTTTTTTTGTAAGAGTGAGTAAAGTTTATATTGGTTTACACTTATAAAAGCCAAAAAAGAAATGCTCAATTTTATTTGCGAAAATATAATGACTACGTACTTATAAAACATAAAAATCTTATACATAGTTATAAGTCACTAAACAATTTCACACTGTCTAAGAAGCGCGAAGAATATAGTGTGAGTAAATTACATATTTGTTTTAGTGTCTAGTCTTATCAAATTTTTATTACATTGATAGCTCTTAGTTTTTTATTACATAGATAAATATTGTTTGATGAAAGATTATTTTTATTCTTCAAAAAAGTTGCATTGCAAACCCTAAATTTATGATAAGATCTACCTGTGAATTAATTAACGACTATCGGGTTAAGCCAACTCAAAATTCCAAAAAATTAGAGATTCAATCTTTAGATTCAAACGATTGATTCGTATTTCCCTAGTGATATGTTTCAAAAGGACAAAAGAAATAGAAATGTTACATCCAAATGGAAATTCACACACATATGTGCAAATATAGTGCGCCAATCATATTATATTATAATTTTATTTGCTTTCTTCTTTCTTTGCCTCCGTAATTAGTTGCCATGCATGCGTGCGAAATTTCTTTTGTAAGCTAACGAAACTTTTTAGACCGATTAATCTTGGAATCGAGTAGCTAACCTGCTTAAAAAATTTCTTTTTTCTCTTTTTCTAAAAGCTTTTGGTTACGGAGCACTGCTAGATGAATTGCTACATATCAATATACTTTAATACTCCCTCCGTCCAGGGACGGAGCCAGAAATAAATATGACCGGGTGCACAATTTTTTCTGAACCGTAATATAATAGAGTTAAAAAATGAATTAAAACGAAGATTTTTAATTTGTAAATATACCAACTAATAATACTAGAGACACATTTGATGCACCGGGTGCATTTAAGATATATTTAGGTAAAATCGATGATTTTTTCCAAAATTAACACTATATCGAAAAAATCCATAGGGTGCACGTGCACCCGCGGGCACCCCCCTAGCTCCGTCCCTGCCTCCGTCTCATAATTATTGTCATGAGAGAGAAAACACAAAGTTTAATAAAAGTGATGGCACTTTAATTTTCAACCACTAAAATAGAATATTCCTCCACTAAATTCTCTAGTTTTTACTTAATAAGGAAAGATGACAATTATTTTGGGACAACCCGAAAAAGAAATGTGGACTATAAATATGGGACGGGGGGAGTAATTNTTTTGTGTTGAATTTCTGTTGGTTGCTTTACAAGATTTTAGGGGCTACACATTTGAAACGTGTAAACCGACAATAATATGTAGACCCTCAAATAATTATGGCTGGTTTGATTGATTCATAAAAAAATAATAAATAAATAAATAAATAAATCTATACCTAAATTAATGTTTGTGATGTCTTGTTAAACTCAATACATAACTAAGATGATTTTATTTTATATATTTGCTAAGTGCCATAATCAGTAGCGTAATATGATTTACTAGTTTTTGTCTTGCTGGTAGAATGTTTGAATAACTGCTAAATGCTAATGCATGTAAACGTCGCTTGCTTAACTATTGAGAGACCAATATATGTAAATTTGACTCGAAAGTTTAAGATAACAAGATGCCCATAAAATTAGTCTTTGTAGTATTTACACTATTTAGCAAGATTTTTGTCTTTGCAAGATCGAGATTGTATAAACGGATCGCGGTATTAAGATTCTATAACGTCATTATATGAATGTTTCATGAAAATTCTGGCCTTAATAATTAATACATATATAGTAATACTAATCGTTGTAAATCTATCTTATGTATAAATACACCTGTTAAGTATCTGGAATTTTTTGGCGAATCATAATTCGATTTTATCTGCAATCATCACAAAGAAATCCAATTTCAGTTTGAGTTGATAACCTAAACCAGATCCCATAGGCCAAAACAACAAACTCCCATACACAATATTATGAGTCATTGTTCTTCCAAATACATAAAATTTTGATTCAAACATAGCTCAGCATTATTCACAGGACAACCAGCATTACATTGTGCAACAAGCTGACAACCAACAATATAACTTAATCAAACAAACTAAAAATTCAGAAACCAACAACATAAAAATGTTAAACTACAGATAATAATCATACAACAGAGATTGGAGAAGTATACAACTACAATTGGTGAACTACATCGAACCAGAAGAATATAGAAGTCCGTGCATATATGACACGGACCCGCTGTAGTGCAAGCGTGCCACTAGTCAAAACTGCTTTTGCACCACCTTTTATTCGTGTCTGAGAAACTGACACGCTATCACCATTTTTCTTTGCAATGGATGATGGCAATGACTCACGGCCGCCAGCTGTGGTGATAATGGCATAGGAGAGATAGTCTAAGGGATTGGACTCGCATTGCAGATTACAGTCCTCGATAATCAGTCTACCACTTCTATGAAGCAAGCAGCACCCCAGCTCCGCCTTCACTGTTAGGTTTGCCAATTTGCAGGTTGACAGAAACTCTAATGCGCTGTAAATCATAACAAAAAATGCGTACAGTTTCGAGCAATCAAACTAAACTAAATTAAACTAAACTAGAGAGGTGGCAAAAATGGAGGGTTGGCCACGAGTTTTGAATAAATATCGAAACATTATTTTGAATAGATAGGGTGTCACAAAAAATTTGTAGGCGTTAAAAATAGTCATTTGGCGAATTTCAACTCCTTCGACCCATTTCATTGAATTAATATTTGTTACTTTACTCATTTGACACTTAAAAAACAAGAAATAACCCTGATCAACCCATTTTCAGTAAATGGGTCAAGACTTGCCCACACCAGGGTGCAGCAAATCATCTATCAAATAACTTGGACTTGTGCATTAACTGAGGATAAATTATATGTTTATACTCCTGGTACTTCAATATTTCAAATCTAATCAGGAACCATATTTTGACCTTTAACGTTTTTATTTTCATTACAATTCAAGAACCTTACAAAAACTAGAATCAGGCAAAGAAAGAAGAAGAGTTTGACATAATCACACCTGTCTGAGCCTCGGGAACATACAAGTGTTGTATCATCTGGATCATCACCCCCTCCAATCTGAACAAATGAGTTATATAGGATAATCGTAATGTTCTACGGTGGAATTCTAGTTAAGTGAGAGAAAGCTAAAGTTCATTCAGAACATACAAACAGATACAATCATACAATAGTACAATACGTGTAGAAACCTATCTAACAGATATGATGCCACAAACTTAAATAAGAAAATACAGATGCCTATAACAAACTGAATCACCAAACAATCAGATTTAGAGTGAAGGTTTAGTGAACTATATAACATACCAAGCATAATGGTTTATTGATTTGAATATTTGAAGCAAAATGGAAACCCCCTGCTCCAATCAATATGGTGTCCCCTGGCCTGATTGGTTATCGGAAGTCCATATTAACAATTAAGTTTACAGAGTATTTGATAAAAATAGCAGACAAACTACAAACCTTGCAGCCGAAACAGCTTCTTCTATGCTCGGAAAGACGCCAGATTCTGTTAAGGATTTGACAGCCCTGTCAACTCGCAACCATAACCGAGGATGACATGCCAAGAAAAGCCATCTCTGGCAAACGAGGGCTGTGTTATACCGATCTGCAAACTCAGCACGAATTTGTGATATCATACAAAATCATATTCACATTACTGTTACTCAGTCTACTATCAGTTGAAATACTTCACTGTAATACTCGAAGGAATTACAGATATCTAAGTTAATATGAGATATATAACTTCTGTCTTCTGACATCCAAGGCAATTGTTGAGAATAACATCAGTATCACCATAAAAAAAGGAAAATATGTTCGAAAAAGTTTAATATGATATACTCTTTACATAAACTGATAAACATGGCAAAAAGTATTAGATGATGGAAGAAAATAATTTCAAAGAAAATAGAAGACTGAAGACCGGTTTCACTTTGGGATCTCCAATACGTGTTTTACATCATCATATTAGTGATTCATTACTTACGGCATGTATTTTCTATTTAGCTTTTTTCATGTTCTTCAAGATTTAGCCTTTCATATGCTACGAATAGAGTTCTTCCCTAGGTTTTACTAAATGGGAAAACATCAATTGACTGATGTGAGATTATATATTTTATTTGTGTAGCGTAGCTTTTCTAACGTCTTTGCTAAATTTCTTATATATCATTTTATCAAAGTAATACAAGAAATAATATTTTTGCCATAGACATATTTGGTGGTGAAAGACTCAGAGGAATGTCAATCCTAGCTGCCACAACAAAGAGCTGCCTTCATAAGAGCCACTGGCATCAACCTTCAACCACAGAATCTGACCTAAACCCTAATCGGCTTTCTTCAATCTGATTGTTCCTGTCCTTAATCTGCTCATATCCTTGTTTATTAACCTGTTATTTATCAGTTTCTAATCCTTAAATCATTGTCTTAATTGTCCTTTTCCATGTTCTAATCATCCTTGGTTATTATCTGGTGAAATCGATTTTTACAACTGATTTTAGGGTTCATATTTTCGATCATTTTTATTAAATGAGAAGGTGTGATCTGTGCCTTGTTAAACCGATACTTGGATGGTTTGGTGTTTGTTAAATCCATCTTCTTGCTGGTAGCTGTGTGCTCGTTTATTAGTATTAAAGTTACGGCTTGGTCTTTTTTGTTGCTGCTGGTTGTATTTGGATCATTTGTTATTGCTTATTCATTGGCTGTGTATTGTGGTTCGAAAGTAGTGGTTTTCTGGTTGTTTTGATCGCTGTAAGCTTGGCTTATTGTTGCGCGTGTAAAACTTCAAAGTATACTGACTATCATCTGAGTTCTAACAGAACAAGTATCCATGAACGCCCTCTGTATTAAACTAATGGACCACACGACTTAAGTAAAGTTTCAAGTCACATTGAATTTTGTTACATACGTTTGTATCAAGCAAGCAAAAGTCCATTTTCTTGATGTTCTTAAACATGTAAAACAACACCCTTTTCCCCACTGAGTGAATATATGTCAAACATGCAGCTATATTTGAGGTTAATTTTAATTAGGGGGTGCAAATGTAGTTCCTTCAAAGGAAGCAACTTTGCTATCAAATTGGCAATCATTGATCATGAAAACCTACCGGCCTGTTTATTGTATATCAGTAGGATAATAACCATCCAAGTTGTCCCTATTTATGTTGCCTGGTAGCGGGCTTATAATTTTGCAAATCTAATTGTGGGATTAAAAGTTATAAAATGTAACATGATACAACAATTAACATTCAAAGGCACCAGCTTTTGTCCTCCGGGAACCAATAACAATCAGCTGGAAAGTCATACATACCTAGATCTATGTTACGTAATAAGATTAATGGGAAGCGTAAATTGTTGGCCACCGCTAGAAAAACAAAAATTGTGGATTCAAGACGCAATATGAAATGCAAGGTTTATAATAGTTGATTTGTTATATAATCTGTAATATTGAGTAACACTTAAATTGTGAGCCTTAAGAACATAGATTAAAAGAAATAAGCAACAACTGAATTAACATATGAATAGGAGTATATATATACCTGGGATGGGAGATAAGAAGCTAAAAATATGCATCAAACAACCATCATCAAGATTATTCACATGACAAGAACGCCCCCATTTTTGCTTATTATTTTCATCCATTTTTGCTTTTCTTATTTTTATTTTTGGGGGGTGGGGGTTTGTTTCACAAGGGATTGATTATTGTCTTGTGATGCACTGCAACCACCGCCTTTCACTTACACATGATATTATGTTTCTTTCATGTGTTAAAACAGTCTTTGACTTTCACTTCCAAACTGTCTTTAACCTTTTCATTACTTCGTATATTATCTTTTTCTTAATAAAACAAGACCCTTATCGAAAATTTTTCATTTTAAATAAATCAATTCATACCTTATTTGGTAATATATTTTTTTTTAATTGAATTCTTTTCCCTGAATTTCGAAAAATAATTAATTTTATTTCTTTCCTAATTTAGCTATAAAATTTTAAAAATCGTTTTATACTATATATGTTCCAAAAACATGTAAAAACACATGGGCCTAGGTGCTACTTTTAATAGTTTTAGGCCGAAATTGTAAATTTGTTAAAAAAGCGGAAGTATCAAAGGCTAAAAATCCAATTGAAAGCTTTTCTCATCTCATAACCCGGAAAAAAACACTCACTTCTTATTCAATCCTTTTCTTCAATTCCAAAACTGATCCATGTGATTTATCAAACCAAAGTGTGTCCAGATGATTAATAAGATCTGACAACTAAACCGCCACTGTACAACAACCCATTGTTGCAGCTCGTCAGAACAAGAAGATGAAGAGTTTAACGTTAATTGTTATTGTAAGTTTATGGTTTATTGGTTTGAACTGGATTGAGATATTGTGTTATTATAAGTTTAATTTTTATTTTATTTTTAACTATAAACGAACAAAACCTCAACATATATAAGTGATGTTTGTATTGAGATTTTAAGTGGCGCTAATTAGTTTAGCCTATGTTTATATTCATGATTCACAATAGTTATCAGGTGATTTCATGACAAGACACCATTGTTGCTGCACTTAGGGATCAAAACTATGGTTACTTTAATTTTTTAATATATTCAGTTCATGATACACGCTTCTGTCTATAGTTGTGATAATGGTTGTTCTGTGGATTTGATGGGTCATTTCCAAAACGAGCTGCTAAGTCTTTATTTGCAGTGATAGAAGGAGGTCATGATAGTGTGCAGGGTAGTAAGAAGTTGCCTAAGTTGATTCTTATGGCAACAAAAGTTGATCTTTTGCCTCCATAAATTAGTCCCAGTGGGTTAGATAGATGGGTTAGGCATCTATTTGTTATTTTGTTTTTTTTTCTTACTATTACCAAATCAAATGACTGGACCAACGGATCCTTTTAAAAGAGAAAAGAAAGGGGTTAATCTGCTCTTATGGATCATTAAATCCTAAAAAAAAGATTGTTCTTGTGTATCATGGAAATTCTTTGAAAGGCAAGAATCTAATAATTTTCTGTGGTAAAACAAAATATCTTTCATTTCCCCCTCTAATAGATTCTTTTTTTGGGGTTCAAAGGCAATGTTGTAAGGCTTATGGGCACCTAGGCTTAATGGGTGTATTTGGTTAGTTCTAAAATGAATTTAGGTGTTAGATATTTGTTAACTTTGTTGAGGATTTGGATGGGCCTAGAGGGCATGTGTGGGTTATTGGTGCACAAAATGTTGGTAAGTCCACGTTGATTAATGCTCTTGCTAAGAAAGTGGGGTGAAAGTAAATAAGTTTACTGAAGTTGCTTTTCCTAGGACCACACTTGGTATTTTGAGTATTGTGGGTATTGTTCGCTAAAGCAAAAATGTATGATACACCGGGTTTATTGCATCCGTATCTGATGTCCATGAGATTAAATAGAGAGGAGCAAAAGATGGTTGAGCTACAAAAGGAATTATGTCCTTGAACTTACAGAATTAAGGTACATGCTTATTTTTTGGTTGCTATTTCTTCGTATTTTATAGTTGGATTAATGGGTGATTTTCGCATGCTAATGAAACATTAGTAGTAGAACTCACTTGAAGTGGCAAAATGGATGGTTTAGTTGGTTAGCGTAACAATCAAAATGGGTGATTTTTTTAATGTAGGCCAAAATGGCAAAGAATACTAAAGAAAAGTCGATTTATTAATCTGAAGCAAAATTTTTATTGTGTAAATGACACTTGTGGTCTGATACGATTGCAGAATATAAGTCACAACTATTTGCAAAATTGACCAGAAAAAAAGATGCAAAAAGATTGGAAAACTGGGATAGATACAGGTCCTGATCTCAAATATTTTGGCGATACGGCTTCTGGTGTAAGTGTAGTTGGTGTGGATCCGAATAGAAAAATGGTGAGGTATAAATCAAGCAGCAGCAGAAGCTTCTATTTTGCATCAAACAAATTTCAGTTTTATTCAAGTTGTACGTTATCTTCATGATCGTTCTTTTATCCCTATGATTAATACACCACAATGGGCATTGATTTTCATAATAAGATAGTAAGGCATGAGTTTCTGTTTTTTTAAGAACTTTTTTCATATTCTTGGACTGGAATGTAAATTTTAGTAAAAACTACAGACTTTCTAATACAACACAAATTAGTATTGTATTACAATTCTTAAAACCTACAATTAAACCGACATTACACCTTATATATACTCAATTCATAGGCAAGTTTCTTTATTCCATGAATTCATCATAGCTATCAATAAAAGTTTGCAGTTGCTCATTCAATAAAAGTCAACAAATCTTCAGGTTTTCTTTTTTTCTTTTTTTAAGGTATGACAATCAAACTCACTCCTGTTCAAGAAATCATTGATGACAAAGGTAAACTGAACATAAAAGTTAACATGGTACTATAGTTGCAGGTAAAGAGAAATCAGAAACACATGGGAATGGTAATGTGCTCTGCAATAATTAGTTGTTTTTTTGTATGTTTGTGAATATCTTAATGGTACAGTTACATATGCAAGTGGGTCAATTCAGGTTGTCTATTATTGATAATTGGCCGAACGGGTCGAAAATAGCATGTACTTACCTGTTTTGGCCTGCTGATTTTTACACACCCACGGGCCACGGTTAGTATATAAAATTCATGCTTACATAATTGATTCAGTGTCAGTTGATTACTTATATGAGTGTTTGGAAGAGCGGGATATAACCAATTAAACTAACATATGCTTGGGTGTTTGTGAATATCTTAATGGTAGAGTTCACAATGTTTGGGACTATTCTGTAAACTTTCGTAAGAGCCCGAATTTATAGTGCTAATAGCATTATAAGTAACTATAATATCTATTGATTGAGCCATTTTTATATATCATTATACTTCGATACATAATTGTTGTGTCGTTTATATATAAGAATAGCTGCAGATTGGTATTATAATACTTATACATATGTTTGAGTATTATAATTGTGTCAAAGATTCAGTTGATGCATAGCGGGATATAACCAATTAAACTAACATATGCTTGGGTGTTTGTGACTACCTTTATGGTAGAGTTCACAATGTTTGGGACTATTCTGTAAACTTTCGTAAGAGCCCGAATTTATAGTGCTAATAACATTATAAGTAACTATAATAGCTATTGATTGAGCCATTTTTATATATCGTTATACTTCGATACATAATTGTTGTGTCGTTTATATATAAGAATAGCTGCAGATTGGTATTATAATACTTATACATATGTTTGAGTATTATAATTGTGTCAAAGATTCAGTTGATGCATAGCGGGATATAACCAATTAAACTAACATATGCTTGGGTGTTTGTGACTACCTTTATGGTAGAGTTCACAATGTTTGGGACTATTCTGTAAACTTTCGTAAGAGCCCGAATTTATAGTGCTAATAACATTATAAGTAACTATAATAGCTATTGATTGAGCCATTTTTATATATCGTTATACTTCGATACATAATTGTTGTGTCGTTTATATATAAGAATAGCTGCAGATTGGTATTATAATACTTATACATATGTTTGAGTATTATAATTGTGTCAAAAATTCAGTTGATGCATAGCATGTATATCTTGCTATTTTTTTCCCCATCATGTTATCACATGGTCTATACGTATTCGGTGAATTACTATTTCCATCCAGCATCTACCCAAGCATTACTGACACATGAGAACTACTATTTCCATCCAACATCTACCAAAATTCTTCATTCAAAAGATTCTAGGACTCAAATGTCAATGGAAAATGTTGTTATTTATGTAGTTTAATGAATTCTTTTTAGTTGTTACTGTTGTTAAAATAGATTTAAGCAAATGGATTAGTTATAAAAAAATATCTTTTTAACCAACATCATCTATATAGACAGTGACGACTAGATATGTATGAATGGCTTGATCCGGGTCAATTAGTCTGAAAGAGGGGCGTTTTAAATGGACGAATGTTGGATCAAGTAAGTCAAACGGGTTGAGAGTTGCCAAAGTCTTACAAGCCATAGTGTAAAAGAATCTAAATCATGCAACTGATAAAAGGGTTGAGAATACTTTATTTTTCTACTTTCTCCTCATATACCAAGAAAAATAAAATTGAGTCAAAATCCTCAAAAGAGCCGCGAGTAAACTTACATCACCATTACCTGTTTTATAACTAAATTAATATAAACATGCAATGTAGGTTATGTTATTAATCTGCTAGCCACTGCTTAACTGATATATGGACACTATATCAATACAAAAACAAAATGAACTTCATGCTTGACAGGTATTATAACTATAGATAGTCGAGTTTTCTTCTTTGCATGGTACAAAATTAAAAACCAAAATTAAAGAAAAAAACAAAAAATAAATAATTTGTTTTTAATAAATAAAAATACATTATTTAAAAAATTAGAAAAAACCCCGTGCGTGCACGGGCATTATTACTAGTAATTATATACGGGTAAATAATTATACTTGTAAAATTGTTACTCCGTATTATTATTTGACTTTTTATGCAAAATGAGTGTTTTTTAAAATACAAAAAGTGGATTTTTTAAAATTAATATAATGTTTGTTTTTGAAAAGTTGATAAGTTTAGAATTTACACAAAAATGACATAATTTAAGTTGTGAAGTTTTATGTTAAAAAAAGAAAAAAAAGAAAAAAAAAAGAAAAAAGAAAAAAGTTGTGAAGTTTTTGAAAAGCTGTTAAATTTAAGGGCTAATTTAGGCAAACTACGTTAGTTTAAGTTTTAAAATTTCAATATTCAAGTTTGAAACAAAAAGATACACTATTTATAATTATAAGTAGTATAAATTGGTCCTTGTGGACTTGTGGTTAATTTAAGAGAGGTGATTTGCACATTACAAAATGTTATTGGAACACTCATATGTACAAATAGTTGAAGTACATTGTTAATATTGCACAAGTATTTAATGCACAAATAGAATATCCCAATCAATTTTGAAAATGTGCAAATCAATTCCCTTAATTCAATGCTCCTTATGATTCATTTGTTACAAAATTATCATTGTCAATTATCGTTTGTTGCATAATTTAGAACATGCAAGGTCATTTGTGCTTTTTTAATCTCTTTTATGGGATAACGTAAAGGGAAATCAACGTTCTATTTGATTCTCGTCAGCCAACCTAAGGCCATGTTTCTTTTTATATAAGCCTCTTATTGGGGAGGTTTTGAGTTATTTTGTCTTGTGAATATAGACTCATTAATAAAAAAAGTGGGTCTCATTTAAAAAATAGAGTAATATTATTAAATTAGTGGAACCCACTATCCTTCCCCATCTAGTAAAAAAGAAACACCCCCTAAGTACAACTAATAAACCTACATTCAAACATGGATAAAATCAAGCCGTGTAAAAATGGAGACGCACACATACATTTGTGTTTTAAATAAACAATCTTTACTCTTTAGGATATGCAAGAGCCTCAATATATGTACGTGTTAATATTTGTGATTTCACTTTCAACGAAAACTGTTAACGAGTATCAAATGCCTGTGCTTTGTAGCGGTGTATTGTTTGATCAGTTAAATCATCTAAGTACTTAACTCTCTTTGCATAAAATATATTGCATATGTCTATATAATTTAATTTCACCCGTTTTGTATAACTTGTATATTGCAATTCATATTATTATCTATTACCCTCTATATCATTCAAACCGTTTGTAATCAATTTGACATACTACGGGAAAAAATAAGCATTTTTTTTTAATAAAAAAGTACGTAATTTTATTAGAAGTTTATTATCAAAAAAAATAAGAAGCTAATTTTAAAATTTTAATTATACATTCTTATTGGTATATTTTTTATTAAAATACTGTAAATATTTATTATATACTTGATAAATAAAGTTTGTTATATAAAAAATTTGGAACAAGTAACAGTTTAAGGTAAAGATATATATAATATACAAATGTAAGGAAATAAAGGTAAAGGCTAAAGGCAAATTTAGTAATTTTTTAAATAGTTTAAGGGTGTGTTTTGAATTGAATTTTATTTTTGCAAAAAACATATATTAAACTTCAAATTTTTTTTATAAAATAATACGTTAGTCTATTGCAATATTGAGCTGATTTTGTTTGAAATTTAAAGACTTTTTCATTGATATATTATTTTGTAAGGAAATCACTAGAATTTTATTTATTTATTTGGCAAAAGTGATTGATATTGATTGATAAAAGATCAAAAAATGATGAATACATTGAACATAACCACACACATCCTCCTACATTGAANACTTTTGATTGATTGATGTGACTGTATATGATGTTCCTATGGTAAACCTGATTTTGACAAACTATAAAGTGGGTATAAGTTTGGTTTCGCATTAAATTGTGGCCTTAGAGAGACTCCATTCTGTTTCTATGCTCGCCTGTGCGTCAAATTAGTTTCACCTTACAATCATTATATACGAAACATCTTAAGGCAATGTTGTAATTTGCTCAATGTCTCAATCAAAACTTTGGAGATTTAAGCTCGTAAAGAAACTAATGAGTAAAAGTTTTTTACATGAAACAAATGCTACAAGATGAATGCATGACATCTTTGTACATATATTTTGATTACACACATCAAATTTACTACCCTTAAATTTAAGTTATATGCCATCCAATGAAACCGAAACACCTAAAATTGGGTCTACGTCAGGGCGTAACCTGGCTAGATTGCAATGGAAGGGCAAATTACATGATTTCATCACTAGCAGATCAACTGATGTGGTGGAATTATGTAAGTTTGTTGTTTCTTAAGTTGGTTAACTTAATTGAGTTGATAGTGGGACTGATCACTCAAGGCATAAGAAGATGGGGATAAAACATGCTTACATTGCAACTGCGGTTGGCAAATATGTAAATCCCATCGATTCTAGGAATTGCAATTGAATATTGGCAATTGAGGCTCG